>PVHX01001893.1:0-186706 GCA_004024805.1 Geosciurus inauris
TTGTTCCCGTGTTTCTTGGGACTCTCTCTCCTTTCTCCTCTATAACAACACCCCCTCAAGTTTTATTTTACCTTGTTAACTATTTTTTCTCAATTCCTCTTTGCTGGATCCACCCCCTTCAACACACACACTTGAAAATGAGACATTAGAGCACCCTAAATTTGTTCCTTGGTTCATATTTCCATTCATACAGTTTATACACCCCCAGGCCCCAGACCTGTCGTCTTAAATAACATATATCTTTAGACGTTTCCCAAGTTAATAGTTTTGATCCTGATTTCTCACCTGAGTTCTAGACTTTTAACTTCTCACTTGACTTCTCTATTTGGATGTTGTGTTTATTGGATTCTTTCTAAAACAGAGCCAGAGGCAAGCATTACTATACACTTTAATTGAGAGATCCAAATCCAAGGTATTGAGAGAGGGAGGCAAAAGAGGGTGAGATATAATGCAGTGAGCTGCATTATCATCCTGGCTGACTCTTCAGGGAGCTGCCAAGAGACCCAGCAGGTCACTCAGAAATTGGATGCACTAAATGTACAGTACTTCTCTGGAAACTTCTTGAAAATATTGTACTTTGGAGTGGTACAAGGGCAGTATCTCCTATACAAGGGTATAGGAGAAGAGCAAATGAAGGACTTATCTGTCTGGCTCCATGGTAGCTCCCATTTCCCCTTTTTTAAGACTCACCTAAGGGAGCTAACTTTGAGCTTTCAATGTGCATAAGATGAACCTATGTTGACTCAGGAACCCACCCTGTGATGTGATGTTTCATTCAAGTCTGAAAATAGAATGACTCAGAGCTGAGGGGCTAAAAGAAATAGAGAAAAAGAAATGAGGCTGTCTCGTGTTTATGGCCCCACACAGGTGTCCATCAGACTTGTCAAAATGAATAAGACTGGACAGGACTCTTGACCCCTATCTCTCAACAAAACTGATTCCTCCTCCCCCAAAGACTGTCTCATCTCAGACTTGCCTCCACAGTGATGCCTTAGTCTATGAAGAGCCTGTGACCTGTCCCCTCAGTCCCTCACTTGCTTCCTTTTAACGTATTCTTCATGCAAACAAGAGTCACCTTTCAAAGGCAACGAATGCAGGAACATTCTTTCCCCAGTTCCCCAGCTCTGGAGCTCTGTGCATCATGTGGCTCTCAAATCAAAGCTCTTACTAGGAAACCTTCCCTAAGACCCCTGTCAAGTTCCCCCTCCCTTAACACTCTCTTATTACCCTGTCTTATTTCATCCTCAATATTTCACACTCCCTGAAATCACCTTGCTCTGTGTGTGTTGCATGTTACGTCTCCCCTCTATAATGAACACTCCAATCAGGTACTGAAGTCTGTTACCTGTCTCCCTACGGCCATAGCACCTAGTAAAGTAGGAGCTTCATAAATGTGTGTTGAATGAATGAGGGACCATAAGCGAATGGAAGAAGTAACTGTGTGGCAAGAAGTGTATCTTCCTGTTTAACTTTACATCTGATTGGGTCTTTCTACAAATAAAAATTATTTCAGTACAAAAAATATGGGAAAATTGAGGAGAATGATGTAGGTACTGCTGAGGTTTAGGATGAATTTAGGGATTATTTAATAGTATTTCTCCTGCCCCATTTTTTAAATTAAACTTTTATCTTAAGATAATGATAGATTCACACCCAGTTTTAAAAAAATGGATACCAGTTTCCCCTAGTGGTAAATCTTATTTTAAAAAACAAAACAAAAGAAACAAACAAACAAAAAACCCACCATGGTCCAATATCACAACCAGGATGTTGGCATTGATACAGTCAATGCCAGGTACAGAATTTTCCACCACTTTGGGATTCTTCATGTGACTTTTTTATGGCTGTAGTTTCTTCCCTCCTGCACCCACCACCTCAACCTCTGGAAATCTCTAACCTGCTCTCCATTTCTATTATATTCTTATTTCTAGAATGTGGCATAGCCTTTTGAGATTTGCCTTTCACACAGCATGATTTTCTAGAGATGTATCCAAGTTGTGTCAATAGTTTATTCTTTTCCTTGCAGAATAATATTCTATAGTGCCAAGAGTGACAAATGCATTATGGTCCTTGAGCTGTCCAGCCGCAGAAGTGATGCCCCTTCTGGGAATTCTTGGCACAAAGGCATCAATTTGAGACTGCCCAGTTGCTATGGTGATGCCCTGTTCAAAAGGAGGTTCCATGACGGCCACAGAATTATCAGTTCATGACCTAGAGTTCAAACTACCAGCTGCCCCGGGGTAGAGAATTATGGGCACAAGCTGATAGTTCTAATTGTGCTGTTTATACCCTCAACTTTGGTTCTGTTTATCTTGAAGAAACTTTCTCACATTAAATACTTTTTGATATTAAACCCTATATAATAAACGTGCAGAGCTTGTTTGTAGTCACTGCTTCCCTATCAGGGTTGTTGGTGAACCACTGGGACCCAGCTTTTTCTTTTTGTTTGTCTTTTCTTCATCCTCTCACCACCTGGTTCAGTTACCTGAATTAACAGCCATGCAGGTTGCGGCACCAGAGTATGGGTATGCCACCATTTGCCTAATCATTCATTCATGGAAGGACACCTAAGTTGTTTACAATTTGGAGCTCTTATGATTTAAGCTTCTAAAAATTCATGTGCAGGCTTGTGTATGAACATAGGTTTCCCTTTCTCTGGGATAAATGGCCAGGAGTACAATTGCCAGAGTGATTAGTAGTCATATATATTTTTTAAAAACCACATATTGTTTTCCATGGTGGCTGTACCATTTTACATTCCCACCAGCAATATAGAAATTATCTAGTTTCTACACTATTCATCACATTTGAAAAAGTTGAGGAGCATTATTTAGATCCAGCTAGAGGTTCAGGTGTTTTGGGATTCATTAACAGAATTTCTTCTGCCCTCACTTTGTAAAAACACTGATATTCTGTCCCCAGTTTGGTTAGGATAGGAGGTTATATTAGTTATAAAAGCAACAGCCATCTAAATAAAACAGCCTACCAAGTGTTTTCCTCTAGAATGACAAGAAAGGAAACACTTGCTGGACTTCCTAATCAGTTTTAAATAATGCCAGAAAAGATGAGGCATCCCTGGGGTTTCTAAGCGGTGTGTGACAGGATTCAGGCTGAGACCATGATGAGCCATGGAAACCACACATGTGGGCCAAACCAGGAGGTAGGATATACCTTCCCCAGGCTTCTCGGGATCTTCACCTGCAGAGGTTCTGCATGTTGTCTTGCCTGAACCCAACCTGGGTTAAAGGCTGCCTCTAAGAGGGAAATACTTGACTTTCATGTTTGGGACTGCAGTCATTCTGGAATTTTATTCTTCAAGACAAAATTGAGAAGCAGGAAAGTTGTCTTCAGTCCTCCTCATGATTGCCTGTCATGTCTTACCCTTGTTTCTGCCTCTTCCAGAGGCCCAAGGCCTCCTTAGCCCTCCCTCTCCTCTCCAGCCTTGCCCTTCATTAGCCTCAAAATCACCTATTTTCTAATACCTTAATTATTCATGTTTTATTGAACATGTACTTGTTCATATAGTGCTTAATGTTTGTTGGGCATTATCTTGTGAGTTTACACATAGGAACTCCATTAAAACTCATAATGATCTGAGAGTTAGGAAGTATTAGGGCCTTAACTTCACCGATGAAGGAATTTAG
The DNA here is from genome assembly GCA_004024805.1 of Geosciurus inauris. Taxonomy (NCBI): domain Eukaryota; kingdom Metazoa; phylum Chordata; class Mammalia; order Rodentia; family Sciuridae; genus Geosciurus; species Geosciurus inauris. The sequence goes on from PVHX01001893.1 coordinate 3,645, forward strand.
GCACAGAGCAGTCAGGCAACTTGCCCAAGGTCACACAACTCATAAGTGACAGAGGTGAGACACCAGCATGAAGTTGACTCCAGAATCCATGTTCTCCATCATCACAGTAAGGTGACTTTCTATTATTGACAAATATGACTAAAACTATCATTGTTCTCCAGGCCCTTGATTTCATAGAACAGAAACCTTCAGGTAAAGGAAGGAAACATTTTGATGTGGGAATCCAAATAGCAAGTGACATGTATAGAGGGGCACTACTGCCTTAATCCATGTCAGATCCTGTCACCCAGCACCCTCACAAGCAAGAATTTAGTGTGTGTTAACAGCTCTGTCTCATGCAGAATGAGGCAGAGAACTGCAACTAACATTTAGGAAAAAGAATTACTATGGGCCAGAGAACGTGCTCAAACTGTATATGCATTTTATCAACAATGGGCAGGGGATAGTAAATGTTTTTAGAGGTTAGGCAATGGAAGCATCAAGTGGCTAAATAATTACATAAGTCCCACAACTTGAAAACAGAAGGCCCAGGTCAGTCTGAACCCAACACTGGGTCTCTTTTTACTACACAAAATTGACTAAAGGAAGGTTAAAGCTTCTAGTTTTGTATTCTTTATTTTTGGTCAAAGCATCAATTTTGGCAAATGACAAAGTAAGAATAGAAGCCTCCATTTCCTCACCCGTGAGTCAGTTACTCCCCCAGATTTTCTCATCTTAGAATATGGCACCACCCTCACCTCAGGTGCCCAGATCAATAACCCAGGACTTGGCCTTTTGTTTTTTCCTTATGCCATTTGCTAGGTCCTGTGATTCTGCCTCCAGACTGCATCCTGGGTCTTCGGCTTCTGTCTCCCTCCACCTGCAGCCCCTCAGTCTAGGCCAGCTCCATCCTATGCCCCTGCCACATCAGCGGTGCCTCCTGCACACACCCATTCAGCCCTAGCCTGCCTGCACGGATGAGATCGTGGGGTTGTCTTGAGACATGAATCAGATCCCTGTCCTCTCTTATCCAAGAGTTTTCTGGCTGGATGTGACCCGCTTTGCTGCTCTCTCACTAATCCCAAGCCATGGCAGGATCATGCTGTTCCAGTCTGGACCCTCGCCCACACCAGAATCTTCTTCCCCACTCTTTTCTCCACTGTCACCTCCTCAAAAATATTCCCCAAGTCTTTTTGTATTTTTTAAACTATAAGAACACACAAACACGTTTTTAAAAGGAGCATCTAGACCTGTCTGACTGATTTTCCTAAAATGTTTTGCTCCCTTAAGTTTTTTATTTTTATTTATTTTTTTGATAGTGAAGATTGAGCCCAGGAGTACTCAACCACTGTCCTGGGACCAAACAGGACCTCTTGATCGAGGTACAATGCTGCTGACCCCTAAGCTCTTCTTCCTGATCTAACATCCAGGATTGGAAACACACCAAAATATTAATACTGTTCATTATTGCAGGATGTTTTTTTCTTTGTCCCTCAGTGTTTTGTAAATGTCCTAACATTTTTTTTTTTTTTTTATAAATCCAGGTACAGGCTGGGGATGTAACTCAGTGATAGAGCAGTTGTTTAGCACACCTGAATCCCTGGGTACAATTCTCAACACTGAAAAGTAAAAAATCCAGTTTTCTTGGGCTGGGGATGTAGCTCAGTGAAACAACATATTAGGACCTGGGTTTGATCCCCAGCACCACCAAACAAAACAAAACAAAACAAAACAAAACAAAAACATAAAACCACCATTATTCTTTTTTAAAGTTTCCCTGAGAACTTTAAAAAGACAACTGCTGTGGGTTCACATCATCCGCCCTGCCCTCGCAAAGGTGTAAATAAAGAACCGCCTCGGTACCTTCCTTTTGTTACATGCGCAACTTTCTCTGTAAGTTGATGCTCTGACCAGAAGTCTGTGGGTGGAATGGTGGAGATGGTGCTCTGTTTTTTTGCTGCTGTTGTAGCTTCTTTGGGCTGGTAAACTAGCACTTAAGTGTTTCCCCTTTCCAAACCCCCAAATGACAAGTGTCTTTGTGGTGAGGTGACAGCCCAACTGTTACTGCCAATATGAACAGTCCAGGGACACCTATTTTTAGTTTACTGTCTAAGCAAGTACTGAGCCAGATAATGAGGACCTCAGGGTCCAAAGCTCCAGAATCCTGTGCATGGAGCATTTAAGGAAAAGGAAAGGTGAGGCGACCAGAGCTCTTTCGGAAGGACCAACAGCTTTTCTCCAGGTGGGCCAGAAAGAAGCAGAGACCTGCAATCCTCTTTTTATGAGACTTTATTGTATTGAACATGCTATAAACAGAAACATGTTGAGAATATTTGAATAAAGGTAAACCCAGGCAGCCTTGGGGAACTTATTATAGCCAGAAGGTTGATGATAACTCTCAGACACCTGCTACCACAACTTGCTCAGTCTCCTATTCCCTTTTCAGCTAACAGAAACTTGACATTCACTGGGGAGCAGCTGATCTCCTTGGCATACATGGACCTCTGAATGTGCTCATTTTCTGCCAGTTGTAGTCTTCATGGCCAGGGAAGGGAATTCCAGGTGAAGTGCCCCAAGAGATCCCTACCTAGTGAGTGATCCATTGGTTTCTCCTACCTAGAATGACTTTGTTTTCTGTCCTGTGCAAAGTTAGAGCCATTGGCTTTTTATTTGATTCTATGAGCTACCCTGTAGCCTTCTAATATATATGTGTGTGGTATGATGTGGCCCTGTGGGGGGGGGGTATTTAATTTAATTAATTAATTAATTTGCTTCAATTAGCTAATGTTGTTTTCTTTTGCTTGGAACCAAAGAACTGTGCCTAAAATGAGACTCAAAATATATTTCACTACATATGCGAATCTATGATAGCCCCAGATATTTTCAACTGAAAGAATATGGCATTTTCCTCCTTAAACAGGAACTATGGCATGCTGGGTTTGATGAAAGCATTGGTGATTTTTTCCTTTCCTTTTCCATGAATGCAAGCTTCATAATATTTCTTTGCCAGAAGCAAATAAGCAACTCCTGCCTAAGAGGAACCCTTCAGACAGTGGAGAGAGCAAGGAACTCCTCATCATCTTAGTTGCTGGAGTATAAGTTCTGACTTTTTTCATGGTTCTTGACTTGGAAACCAGGCTCCAAAATGATCTCTCAGACGTGGATAACTCCTATCAGAAGAATCTGACTCCATGATGAAAGAATTAGTTGTCAGTCAGGCACGGTGGCACACGCCTATAATTGCTAGCACTTAGGGAGGCTGAGACAGGAGAATTGCGAGTTCAAAGCCAGCCTCAGCAACAGCGAGGCGCTAAGCAACTCAATGAGACCCTGTCTCTACAGAAAACACAAAATGGGGCTGGGACGTGGCTCAATGGTCGAGTGCCCCTGAGTTCAATCCCCAGTACCAAAAAAAAAAAAAAGAATTAGGTGTCAAAAAGCAATGTTTTCATTATCATCATGTTCTGTCAAATACAACTCTAGCTCCCACCCACCCCAGATGAAATATGGCTCCTTATCACAGTCATAGACAGTAGCAATGTAAATACAGAAAAGATGGTATTAACACTACTGCCACCGCTACCAGCGCTGCTGAGACTTTAGGCAGTATGGATGCTATGTTTGTGTTCTCCGCAAATTCACATGTAATAACCCAATTCCCAAGGCAATGGTACCAGGAGCAAGTGGGAGGTGATCAGCATCCTTATATAAAAAGCCCCAGCACTGCCCTGCCCCTTCTGCCATGTGCAGACACAATGAGAAGGAGCCATTTGTGAGAAAGCAGGCCCTCACCAGACACTGAATCTGTAGGTAACTTGATCTGGGACTTTACAGTCTCCAGGACTAAGAGAAATAAATTTCTGTTGTTCTTATGCCATCCAGTCTATGGTATTTGTTACAGCATCCTAAATGTATTAAAGCAATGAACAATGTCTCACATTTCCATAATGCAAATTTGTTTTTCAAGGACTCTTTTACTACATTTGAAGTATATCATAATCCAGAAAGGTAGGAAGGGCCAGTGACATTAGTCCCACTCATGGTTATAGAAACACTACATCTGGTATTATTTGTTAAGACTCATAGTGTTATTACTGAAAGTAATGCTGGTAGTCATAGATTGAAATTATCATCAACAGATGAATGGATAAAGAAAATGTGGTATATATACACAATGGAATATTACTTAGCCTTAAAGAAGAATGAAATTATGGCATCTGCCCATAATGGGTGGAGCTGGAGAATATCATGCCAAGTGAAATAAACCAGTCCCAAAAAACCAAGGCCAAATGTTTTCTCTGATATGCAGATGCTAATTCACAATAAGGGGGTGGGGACTAGGGAAAAATAAAAGTACTTTGGATTAGACAGAGGGGACTGAAGGGAGGGAAGGGGGTATGGGAGCGGAAAGGACAGTGGAATGAATCATTATTACCCTATGTGTATATATGATTCCATTACCAGTGTAATTCTACATCACGTATAATTGGAAGAATGAGAAGTTATATTCCATTTATGTATGATATGTAAAAATACATTGTACTGTCATATATAACTAATTAGGACAAATAAAAAAATAAATAAAAATGTGGAAAAAAATTATCAGACATGTCCCCAAGAATTTCTTCAGAGCACAATGAAAGCGAAATAGTTAATATTTATTGCATGTCCCCTGTGTGCTTCAAATTTATTGAAGTAGATACAATGGCCCTTATTTTAAAATTGAAGAAACTAAAGTTCAAAAAGATTAAGTACTCTGACTCTAAAGATCTGATGCACTAGGCAAGTGAACTTCCTCTTTGTTAACCCATTTTGAAGAAAAATTCCATCAGAGTACTTCGAGAAGACCCTCAGGCCTTGCTCTGTTCTAATCTAATTCCCTACTGATAATACTTCTTAATTTGAGAGTAAATATATCATATCCACTAGAGGTAAAACCAGCTCTTCACTGATATCTCAGAGTGAAAAGTTGGAAGAATTAAAAGGAAAAGTGTGTCCAAGTCCGGCTTATAGGCCCAAATGGCCTAAAGGACTTGGGTAAGCACTCAGCTCTAAAATACTAACAAAGTGCCCAGACTTGGCAGGTGACATCACCAAGGTGTGCCAGGCCAACAGAAGTGGTAGCCTGGAAAATGTCAAGGATCTGATAATCCAATTGATGCTAAACTCATGCTTGACTTCCTTCTGCAGTGTGTATCTCTGCCATCTTAGTCTCCACAGTGCTTCAAGTACCCAGTCTAGGCTACCAACTTATTTTCAAAGGAGGGCTAGGGTCTAGGGAGGGAAGGTAGGTTGAAGACAGACAGAAGGTCAAAGGTTTGCTAAAACTTGCCACCATTCAAATGAGACCCACAGACATTTCAAACGTGTGTTGTTCATGGGCAGTGTAAGGTGAAATGATGACTCCAAGGCCATGGTCAAGGGCAGCCTCCACCTTCTTTCAGTACATTCTTCCCTTGGAAAGTTCACTCACCACCCTCAACCACCCATCTCCAGAGCTGAGGCCCTTAAAGTGGCTCCCACACAACTCTGTCTGGCTTGACCAAACCCCCTGGGCTGACTTTTTAAATTTTTATTTTATTGGAGAAGGTACTTTAAAATATATTTTCCCCCTAGCTGTTCACTTCTTTTAAGTATTAGTAACTAAACTAAAGCCAATCACTTCATGATTTATAGACTATTTAGCAACAATGACTTAATAAATTAACACTCTCAAAGGACTTTGGCAATTTGCCCTAACATTTCTAATGGAATTTTTTGGCACTCTGGGAGACTGGTAAGTGTTTAGTGCTTACTTTTATTTCATTCTCCTCTCCTCTTAGGTCGCATGACTGTGGCATAGATGTCACCTGTGGACCTTGGCATTTAACTGCCATCGAGTGACCCTCCAGTATTCTCCCCTTCTGTTGTGACAGGTGGAGTCATTTGTTGAAATGGAGGTGTCATAAGATTAAAGAAACCATGTGAAGGGCTATTGTCCTAGAGAATCCTCCAGACCTATAAGGGGCTTTGGGTGAAAAGGTAATAAAATCCTTTGTGATAATCCACTAGTGTGTTTGTGATTTTTGTTATAGCAACATAATCTAGTATATCCTGACAGATACAGCTAGTAACTTTTGATCACCTCAAATCACAACCATAGTTCCTGCCTAATGTTAAGAGAAACATGTGCTGCTTATTAGCTAAGTGACTTTGACCAGGTTGTTATACTTTCTAAGAATCAATCTCAATGTCCTCTGTGGGAAAAGGTCATTGGTCTCCTTCAGGAATAAGAATATACCTAAGTGGCAATCCAAAATTGTATGGTACCTGCTCCCAAAGGTAACTACTGTATACCAAGGCAAGGCAGTTTTTCTTAAAACCAGTGGGGATGTTTAACCTGAGCCAAAAACTTTTTACCTACTCATCTGTGAACAGGAGGCTCAGTCTATTAAGCACAAGTTTTAGGATGTTTTTTGTTTTGTTTTTGTTTTTGTTTGTTTGGTTCCAGGGATTGAACCCAGGGGTGCTTAGCCACTGGGCCACATCTCCAGCCCTTTTTTTTATATTTTGTTTACAGACACTTTTGCTTAGTGTCTCACTAAGTGGCTGAAGCTGGCTTTGAACTCCTGATCCTCCTGCCTCAGCCTTCTGAGCCACTGGGACTACAGGTGTGAGCCACTGCGCCTGGCTAGAAGATTTGAAATTGTACTCAGGACTCGTAGTATCTCATTATCCTGTAGAATTGGTCATTCTAGCACCCTCTTAGTTATCAATGTTTGTCAAATAGAGCTGCTTGATGTGAGAATCGAGCAGATTTTCTCAAAGATGTTCATTGTTTGTTTGTTTTATCTTTGAGGAAATTCCCATTTAACATATGAAGAAGATAAAGCCACATCATCTAAAACAGTGGTTTGTAAGCCTTTTCACATAAAAATACCTCTTCAAAGCAAAAACACTCCCTGGATATGTGTGTGTGTGTGTGTGTGTGTGTGTGTGTGTGTGTGATGACACTATTAGTGCCCACGGATCTAAAAATTCACCATTAAAAAACTATTTCAGTGAACTATCATTCAGAAATTTGAAAAATAGTCCATATTTGTCCTATGTAGACATAGTATGCATTCAGGATACAGGCAATGTTGGGCATTGATGTGTATTTGCAGACCTCTTACAGTAACTCCAAGGTCCCCAGGAGCTACTCATACTCACAGGCTGGAAATTGTGAACTTAAGGAATCTAGAAGCATACTGAAACCTGTATTATAGGGTTCTTGTTTCTTCCCCTTGATCTCCAACCTCTTGTTCCCTGGGAAGCAGATGCTAAAACAGAATTAGCAGTACATACATTTGGGAAGGAAGAAACACCTGTTAAAAAAAAAAGCAGAGTGTGTTGCAGAGTCGTTAACGGGGGAGGCCGTCAGCTGACTCCCCTCCCAGCAACTGAGCAGTGAGTCCTTTATTGAAGGGGGATCTGAGCCATGTATCTCATCTGCCATACCCCACTTTTCCTCCTAATTCTACAAGGCACGTTTTCCCCTTAAGGTCATTTGCTGGGCCCACATAACCCTGTTAGTGGCAGTGTGAAGTGCCCTTGAGAAATAGGCCACCTCTAAACCAGGTAGAAAATCACCACCATATGGAAACATAGTTGCACTGACTAAAGGGAAAGGTACCCCCTAGGACATGGGTTGCATTTAATTTAAGCAGAATCTCCTTCTGTGGAGGGAGCTAATAGCAAATCTGAAATAAGATTAGAGAAATGCATGTTGCAGGAGTCTGCTTATAATCTGAAATAGATATATAGCCATGAGTATTGACCATTCTCAGCAGGAAAGTAAACTGTGCTGAAGAAAATGAAACATGAAGGCAGGAAGTGGCCTGGGAAGACAGGTTCCCCAGGAGGAGGAAGGAGTCTAAGTGTCAGGCCTGAGCAGCTACATCTTCTGGTAGCCTGGGCTGTGAGAGTGTGGTTCAACGATGGCTTGAAGAAGAGGCAGGGATGGATCCAGCTAGATCTGGAAACATGTATAAGACCTAATCTAAGAAGGGAAGTTGGTCTGGTTTCAAGTATTGAATCAGTTAATCTTCAAAAATGCGTCTTTTGGAGCTACCACAGTGGCTTTCAAACAGGAGTTTATATGGACCAAGGGGAGCTAAGCAGAGAAAGGGGAACCCTGGAAGGCTGGCCCATTTCCTGCCCCCTACCCCCAGCCCTCCTGCAAAGGAACAGCCCATCTTTACCTATTTTCCAGGTTAGTATTTGGTGTACAGTTACCCTGAAGAAAAGATTCTTTAAGGAAAATAAATCAGTGAGATAACTACAGTTTCCTAGCTCTCCCTTGAAACCAGCTGGGGAAAAAAAAAAAAAAACCTCTTTCAGGACTTTGTCCTAAAGAAGCTGTTCAGTGTACCTCCTGATAGAATGATGTCTAGAGAGATGAAACAGAGAAACAGAGAGAATGGATAAATAATACACATTTGCCAGTATATTAATATGTAATGCATATTGCAACACATATGCAAAAATATAAAATTTGAAAGGATGAGATAAAAAATTAAATTTAATAAAGGCTCTAGTACTTTTTCTTATATCCAAAGAATCATCTTGATTTCTACTTATGTAGGCACTCCTACATTGCAGAATTCTCATAGTCTTGTTTATGATGAAAGTATAGAAGATGAGGGAATATCCTACCATTTCTTCCAGATGTAAACTCATCCCACTACTTTTCAGAGGCTTCAGAGCCTCTGAGATAGTGATGCTCCCCATTGTAGCCTAGTTCTTCCTCCGTACCAGGGGTGGGGACTAGGATAGAATGGATAGTGATTTCAGTTGATTGCTAAGCTGGGAAGAGAGTACCTATCTTTTTCCAAACCAGACAGATTTTTTTCCTTTCCCTTTAAGCAAAAATGAAATCCAACTTAAGCATAGGTGAGACTTTAAAGATGATCCCTAATCAAATACCAACATTTGGAAGAATGACTGGGATTGCTGACACTATAGCGTCCTGGACCTCAACTCCAAAAGTCAATCATAAAACAAAGTCACTGATATCTGGGAGATTAAATAGTGAAAGTCCCTTCTGAGAACACTGGACAGAGAGGAGACTTCAAGGTCTGAACAAGCAAAGGCAAACCTCACCAACACCCTAGGGAATAAGGAGGTATGAGACAGAAATTAGAGGTGTTTGTGTCACCTCTGTGACTCAGCTTCTATTTCAGCTACTGACAAATAAAGGGCCATTTCCAGGTATGCTGTGTTTGGTTAAATTCTAAACTTGGACATTATTACTCTAAGGTTACCCACACTGCATTGCTCTAAGCCACAATTATTTCACACATGTTGGATCGAAAAAAAAAATTAAAATTAGAAGCATGAAAAATAAAATAAATGTCTGTGGATATCCCATGCAATTTGCAAATCTCTATCAATGTGACAGGAGAGTTCTGCTTCTGTTTTGACAGCTCTTTCTGTCTCAGAGACCCACTTTCAGAACTACTTCCCCAATGTTTCCCCCACCTTTCCTTCATTCACATCTCTCTCCCCTACTCCTTTCTTCTGAAATCTCATCTGCCAATGTGTCTTTCCAACCCCACCCCCAGATGCATGTACAGGCTTTGCCCCAAAGCCTCCCCAGTGAGCAATATCTTTTTCTGGGGATAGTAAGCTCTGACTCATTGCCTCCTTCCTACCACAGTTTCCAAAACACGGTCCTATTTCATGCCTGTCTCTGTGCAGATCTCAGTAGGTCTGGGCCACCACATATGTACGTACGTAAACAGGCTCTCGATGGGGGAATCCTTCCTCATCTTCCCAGCACTCTCACTCACTCTCTTTCTCTTTCTCTTCTGATGCCTACCCTCCAAAACTCCTGAAGGAAGTGGAGCATGCAGAACTTCCAGATCTGTTCTCTGCATCTTGAACTTCCGGTCCACAAAAGAAAATACAATTCTGCTATTAAAATGAAACTTCAAGACCCTTGAAGAAATGGCCCTGAAAGAGAAGACAAGAGTACAGTCCATTCTATTTTATCTTCACCATTTGGGCAAGAAAAATACATCTTAAAGAGGAGCCAAGATTTTCTCTGACTCAGGTAGCTGAGTGAGTTCCATCTCTGTCCTCCCAGCCTACATGAAAAGCAGTAGGAGAGTTAAGTATGGACAGTGAAAGAATGGAGTAGTTTATATCCTTGAATATTAAGTACATGAAGACTCAAAATATCATGTTAAATGTAAGCATATTTATCCCTCTACCAGATTCCTGCAAGGCAGCGTCTTCAAAATATGGCAAAGTAAGAGTCATTAATTTGAGTGTGGTGTGCTACAAAGGAGAAAGAGGCTGTTCAGCAAATCAATCAGATTTCTATATGAACTGTTGCCAAATTTCTACCTTTGGTTGCTCTAATGGGATCTTCCTATTTCCACTCTCTTTTTTCTGGATTGATTGTTTAGATCCTTCCCCATCATCTGGAACATTAGTCTCCTGGTGACTCAGATGAGCCTCAAGTGCTCCCTCACACCCCTGCCTTTCTGATTAAGACCTGCCTGTTCTGTACTGGTTTCTAACAATGACCCCAGAATACTCCCAGCTTTCATCCCTACCAAGATGTGCATGGCCCTTGGACCCAGAAGCAGAGGGAAGTACCTGGAGCAGCCTGTGCTTTAGGGCTCCACAGAGGTGATTTGTAGCAATCCATCAGTTTTCATGAAGGAATGCATTGTGAGACTCTTCAGTCCATCACACACTCACTTTCCAGAGGAGAAAATACCTTCTTGTCTTCTGAAACGTCACTATATCTTGGCTTAGATTTTAGAGAAAATTTTCTCTACGAAATTTATTGAAGGATTCTCATTCATGTCCTTTGGAAGACCACTGAAATAAAATAAACCGAACAAAATGGTGCAAGAGGCAGTCCCCTGTGAATAAAATGGGGATATTTCACCTGAAACAATGCTACGGGTCTATGGTTGAGACAGGGCCCCTGGAGGTAGCTTGCTTACAAAGACAACGAGGTCTCACAGAAAGACTTACATTCCACATGGCTTCCACGTGACTTCCAGAAGGTGCACTCAGATCATCTAAAGGCCTTTCTCAACATGTCCAGTCATGTTTGGACATTAGCTCTAACTCTGGGGAGTTTCTAAGTAGTACAGAGCCTGTTTCAGGATCAACCCATAAATATTACATAAGCTCAGTGTTAGACAACCACAGAGGTCAAATAACAGAGGTAAATCAACCCCTCTTCCAGAACATTTCAAGGAAGCAGAGCTTAAGAGTCAGACCCTGCAAGATTCAATTCTCTTTTGCACATCAAGATAGTTATTAGATAAAGAAAGAGTGATTTTGCTGTTAAACAGGATTCTCAGGTTCTTACTTCAGTAGTGTTTAGAAAACACCTAGAGAAGTAGATGCCATCACCTCCAACTAATATTTTTCACCCTGGCAGGAAATACAAAGATGAGTCAAATTTTCCCTAAAGAAACATTTCATCCATTTATTCAATTAACATTATTTATGTGTTCATACAGATCTAAAGAGTCATTGATATTTGCAACTCTTCTCATCTCCTTAGAGAGCATGTATCATAATGAGCACTTTTCCACTTTTCTAATACATTTTTCCCCTAAATAAAGATTACTTTAAGTGCACCATTGAGAATTTCTAGTGTCCAGTTGGCACAATTTTTGGAAGAGTTAATTTACCTCATCCACATGGTATGTCCCAGAGTATTTAAGCACAAGCCACAGAAATCAGCTCTCGATTAACTGAAGCAGAAAATAAATTTATTGGAAAAATTTAAGGACATTCACAGAGTAAACACTAAGGCAGGAGAGGGAAGATAGGAAAATGCAAAAAACAGCAGCTCCAGGGGCGTGCAGGAACAGCATGCATGATTAAGATCACCTCTTAGAGATGGGCTGGTGGTGCATGGCTGCAATCCCAGTTGCTCAGGAGGCTGAGGCAGGAGGACTATGAGTTTGAGGCCAGCCTGAGCAACATAGCCGATTCTTTCTTAAAATAACATTTTAAAAGGTGGGCTCGGGATGTAGCTCATGACAGAGCACTTGAGGATAGGTGGGGCCCTGGGTTTGATCCCCAGAATCAGAAAAAAAAATCACTTCTTGGGAAGAACTTGTTTAAGATTTGCTACGGATACTGCCAATGCTGCAGGTATCACCTCCTGCTGCTATCACAATTACTGCTAAATCATTACTGCTGAAATGCTCCTATTTCTATGTGTACCTCCAGCCTATGTCACATTGAAGATTCCAACACTCACATGGGAGCATCTGGCTGGATAAGTATAGCATCCGCCACATATTTCAGTCTTGCCCCCCAAAGTCAGCGCTATCTATGCTCCATTCCTTATATAGCTCTAACTCCCTCCCTCTTGTAAAGACATGGAGTTGTGCATAAGTAAAACCCTTTGCTTAAGGACCCAGTTTTGAGCTGTATGGTCCTCACTTAAATTCTGTCACTGTAAAAACATTATTTGCACTCACATCTGTTTATTCCCAGATAAATAGGAACATTTGTCTGTTGTTCCAAGAAGTATCTGAAGCAGCTTGCAGAATTCAGTACACTCTAAAACTCTCCGATGCAAAACGAAAGCAGAACAGTGTGAGCCCCTGAGAAACACACTCGTGCTCTATGTGATGGCCACTCCTCTTAGGATTTCTGGGCTGGGGAGGCAGACAAGAAAGGTGGGTCAGCCTAGGTTCTCAGATACTCTCCATGGGTCAAGGGGGTGTTTTGTTGAAAGGGGAGCTTTTATCTATCTATCTATCTATCTATCTATCTATCTATCTATCTAGTTAGTTTTAGTTTTATTTTGGTACCAGGGATTGAACCCAGGAGTGCTTAATCACTGAGCCACATCCCCAGCCCCTTTTTTGTATTTTATTTAGAGACAGGGTCTCACTGATCTGCTTAAGTCCTCGCTAAGTTGCTGAGGCTGGCTTTGAACTCCTGATCTTTCTGTCTTAGCCCCTGGGATCACAGGCATGCACCACTGAGCCTGGCAATGGGAGCTTTTAGGAAGTCCATGGGTTTGCTAGATCTGCAGGTGCTAAGTGTGGCACATGTGTGTTCCCATCAGGTAAAACTGGCCAGTCAAGGCTCTGGAGTCCAAGTAGGGATTGACCAGGTGGTTCAGGTAGGACCATGGACGAATGGGCTGGAGAAAAGATCTCAGCAGGATGACCGGTGGTCTGCAAGTCACAGATGATACCACAGAAACCAAAAGGGTAGGTTGCACTGAGGGCAAAGGACAAGGCTGGGGTTTCATTAGAGATCTGAGTGGTGCTGGCTTCCCTTGGAAGGGAAGCAAGATATGGTCCTTCTAAGGTTTCACAGAACCCAGAACACTATAATGACAGTTCTGAATTTTCATCTAAAAATTACTCTTTAATTAGAAGAAGAAGAAGAAAAAAAAAAAACATTGTTTGGAAATGAGCCTTCCAGACAATGAGGGATGGTAGAAGGCGGCCTGGCTTTTGTTGGAACCCATCTGTTCTTTAATGAGCTGTGAGACAATGGGCAAGTCAGCCTCCCAGGGTCACCATCTCCTTCCATGAAACGAGAAGATTGGGCCAAGTGCTGCCTAAGGATTTTGCACTGTAGAAATGGCTAGACTACCTCTAGTGCCCATACATGTGCGAGTCACACACAAAGCAGAATGGATGCTGCAGGAGTGTCCCAGGGAGAAAGCCACAGAGCACTGTCCTTGCTGTGCATCTCCTTAGCCTGAAGCTGGCTCTACGGGGGAGAACTTCCTCAAAACCACAGCTGCTGAAACGGCCCAAAGGGGGTTGTCCTTGATTCCTGTTTCCTAACATCCTGAATGTGGAGCCCAGCAGAACCGATAATGGGAGTACTTCCCCCAAATTACAACCACAAACTGAAATGGGGAAAACCAGGCTACCCAAGGGCTTATCCAGTAGGGGGTAACTATGGGCAGAAATAACAGGCCTGTCCTAGGGCCAACCAGGTTGCAGCTCAAGAGTGCATGATGGCAGCCCAAGGAGGATTTCCTTTTATTGTTTTCCCTCAAGACAAACCACACTGACTCTGATTAAACTCACGGTTATGCCCCAATTTCCCTCCTTCATATCGTTCTCCCCCAGATTGCATTCCATTATAGGCTGTTTGTTATTCGTAAATCTTGGAAATTATTCAGCCATTTTAAGTGACATGCAATCATTAGCCTTTTCATTGAGTCACTTATTGAGTATCTCTGCTGAAGGCTCTGTTCCACATGTCAAGGACTCTGCAGTGAATAAGACTGGCATGATTGTTCCCTATGGGCCTGTAGTCCACAGTGGCAGATGGAACACACAGACAAAAGCAAATGCATATGTAACTATGATGAGTAGTATAAAAAAAGGTGCAGTGCTATGGTGGATATTTGTGATGGATATTGATGATGGCTATGGATGGGGGGCAAAAGGAAGCATATGTGGATAGAGTGATTAGAAAATGACTCTCCATGAAAGTGGCACTAAAGCTGAGACCTGAAGAATGATAAGGAGCCAGTTTTGTGAAATGGCAGGTAGGACAGGGTGTGTGTGTGCCTGTGTGTACAGAGCGGGCAAAGTAAATTTCATGGCAGAGGAAAGCTGATGGAAATTCCAGCTCATTCCAGAAATGAGCTGAAAGAAATCTGATCTGGGTGAAGCCAAGAAGAAAATGATATGAGATGAGTGGTGAATTTTTTTCAGAAGCCAGATCATGCAAAGACTCTGAAAATTTGATATTCTTCCATAAGCTTTTTTTCTAACTTCAGTAGGAAAGCATTAAGATATTTTAGACAGAGGAATAGCAGAATCTTACTTCCATATTCCATTTGTTTTATGTATAATAAGAAAAGAAGTAGGAATAAAATCAAAAGCAAGAAGACCAGAGAATAAACTATGGTTATGGTTTAGGCAAGAAATTCTGAGAGCTGGGGTAAGTTAGTTAGTCCTCAAGCTCCCAGGGACACTGGGCAGTGCCTGGAAACAGTTTTGATAGTCACATCTAGTGGATGCTGCTTGTATCCATTGAGCAGAGTCCAGGGATGCTGCTAAGCAACAAAGAATTACCTAGCCCCAAATGCCAATAGTGCTAAGGTTGAAAAACTCTGGACTAGATGAAGGCAGGAGAAATGGAAAGAAGTAATTGAATCCAAGGTGCATTGTGAAGCTGAAATGAACAGGAATTCCAAATAAATTAAACGTGGACAGCAAGGGAAAGAAAGAACCCAAAGATCACTTTCATAGATTTCTGTCTCGAGAAACATGCCATGAGAACATGTTGGATGGTGTTTGAAATTTCCATCTAGGAGACAGAATCAACTGCAGTTTCAAATTCCAGATCTGCCCTTAACCAGTTGTAGTTTACAAGATACACAACCATGCTGTGTGTCAATTTTCCTGTCTACAAAAGGGAGGTGACAATGTACCTGCTTGAAGTACATGATGAGGGTCATTCCCCAACCATGTGAAGTGCTTCAGGTTGGCTTGGCAGGTGGAATGTTGGTTACTTTTGTGGTTTTCTCATCTTATTAGAGTGGGGACCTCATAAGAGCTGTCAAGGTTGGACATATAAATTTGGGAGCCATCAGCATTTAGGTGGTACACAAATAGCATCTAAAGCTTGGAAAGGAGGGTATAGATAGAAGAGAGGTCCAGGACTGGGCCTTGGGCACTCTGTTGTTAGAGTATGGAGGGATGAGAACCAACAACCAAAGAGACTGGAAAGAACCAGTCAGTCAGGTAAGAGGAAACTGACCACATGAAAGCATTTTAAAGAGGTGTGCTTAGCTGGGTTGAGTTAGAGGAGGATGAAAACTATATCTTGAATTCCAAGGTCATTGGTAACTTCATCATAAGCAATGTCAGTACAGAGATGGAGATGGAAGCTGGTCTGGAATGAACTGAAGATTAAATGGGAGAAGACATGGAAACAGAGTATGAAAACTTACTACTAATTTTGGCTAAGAAGAGCAGAATGGGTAGAGAACTGTGAATGAGGGATGGGACTTTATTTCCTTTTTGTCTTGTGTTTTAAGATAAATATTACCTAGTATTTACATATTGATGAGAATATTATGGTAGAAAGAGAAAAAATAGACACACAGGAGGGAAAGGAGATGGGTAAGGTTCCCTAGTCTTTCCCATGATATGAGCAGATAGGAGAGATTGACTGGCCATTGGCTGGATGAGAGACACTTTGGGCTTTGAAACAGGAAGCAAATGATGATCCAGGCTGCGTAGAGAGGATTGTCATTTTTGTGTTAGGGAAATGAAGGCAGTGTGAGTCTTGTCTCCTTTATTTTCTTAGTGAAATATGGGGAGAGGCACCCTCAGAGGTAAGTCGAAGAAGGCAGTGAGTGTTTTGAGGACAAATAGTCACCTTGGAATATGGAAAGCATAACATGTTAGTCAAATTTTTGTCATTGTGAAAAATACCTGAGAAAAATGAATAAAGGAGGAAATATTTATTTTGGCTCATAGTTACAAAAGTTTTAGTCTATGATCAGCTGTGTCTTTTGCTTTGGGCATGAGATGAGGCAGAATATCATGGTGAAGGGTGTAGCAGAGGAAAGCTACTCAGCTTGTGGCAGCAGAAAGCAGAGAAAGAGAGAGAAGAAGAGGACAGGGACAAGATAGAGTCCCCAAGGGCACATCCCCCAAGAACCCACTCATGAGGTCAGATCTCCCATGATCCAGTCACTTCCCATGAGCCCCACCTCTGAACATGGCTTCATCGCAGACCAAGCCTTCAACACATGTTTTTGGAGAACACTTCATACCCAAACCATGACACCTAAATTTCTAGAGAAAAATGGTAGAATTGTTGGTCATCTTTTGAGACTTAGAGTCATGAATTTTAAGTGAAACTAATGAACTTCATTTTTATATGTTTTTATTTACTTATTTGTTTATTTTTGGTGCCATGGATTGAACTCAGGGGCATTCAGCCACTGAGCCACATCCTCAGCCCTATTTTATATTTTATTAAGAGACGGGATCTCACAGAGTTGCTTAGTGCCTTGCTTTTGCTGAGGCTGGCTTCAAACACCCTATCCTCCTGTCTCAGCCTCCTGAGCCACTGGGATTATAGGTGTGCACCATCATGCCCAGCTACATATTATATTTTTCATTGACATTTAGTAATTATACATATTTATAGAGCACAGTGGGACATTTTGATTCATAAATACAATGTGTGATGAACAGATAAGGGTTATTTGCCTCCTCTTCCAATGTCCAACTGTTTAGAGTAGAAGAGAGAGACTTCTCACTGGATTCATTGAGGAGCTGGAATTTGGCCATGTCAATAGGACATGGGATGAGTCAAGGAGGCTGAGGGTATTTGCAAGAGAGTGGGCCATGAAATCTAAGATGGGATGTAAATAAAGATAAGAGCTGATATATGGGAGAAAGTGGCAAAGGAATCTAAGGGTTGGTCATGAGTTCAAGTAGAATGATAGAGGAGATGAGTTGGATGGTAGGATGTGACGGTCAGAGAGGGGCATTGTCAACTAGATTTCAAAGGTGGAATAATGTTTGGGGATGGCAATGTCCAGAATATGAACTGAAGAATGGGTGGCTGTGGAGGTATGGAGTGGGACAAGTGTCCACAAAGGAGTCAAGGAACCAAGGAACTAGGAGAAAAAGTCACCTGGAAGAAGACAGTCACTGAGCAGGACCATGGGATCTGGCCTAGAGAGGAAAACAGGCTTAAGTGCTCGGAGAATGAGGTGTAGCCTCACTAGGGATGGACTATCGAAAGGAGAAGAAGGTTGGCAAGGGAACAAGTGCCCCAAAGGGACAGTAGGGTGAGGAACGAAGGAGGGCACTTCCACTTCCTGACCCTGAAATATGTGGGGTGTGAGCAAATGAAAAGTATTGACCTGGAAGACCTGGAGGTGAATGGTAGACCCAGGGGCTGCCAGGTCCGTGTGAGGGCAGCAAGGTGCAGTTCAGAGAAAAGGTCACACCACCTCCCACCCCCATCTGCACGGCAAAGGCAGTCACGCCCTGCAAAACATGAACCTGCTTGTTTGGAACCTTTTTTACTCCTATTCCCTTTGCTCCTCCACCATCCCTACTTCCAGTGAAAAGTGGGGATTATCAGACGTTTGCAGACTAAAAATAATCACAGAGCAAGCTAATTAAATGGTTTAAATAAAAGCCTACACTTAGCGTCAAAGTGGATTAGGTGGAGGCTCTTTTTATGTAATCCACATTGTTCTGAGAGCATCCCCTCTAGCATTAAGGTCCAAAACACACTTTTAAGCTTTGTTTTAAATACTTTAGACTCAAAATATCTTCTATGTGTTATTAGAAAAAGAGACGTTGCCCAATTAACCCAAATTTTCTATAGCGTTTTAAATCCCATAGCGTGTAAAATCCTTGCTTTTACATAATATAGACACTCTAAAGCTGTTTATGGCAAGTGTCTAAGATCAGAAGCATCCCTGTCATAACAGTTAATATTTATTAAGTGCTGACTGTGCCTCAGGCCTTTCTCTAAGCAATATTCCCACATTATTGCATTTAATGCTCACAAAACCCATATGGATTTTTATACTGCTTTACAAATTGAAAAAAAATAAATCACTAGAGTTCAGTGACTTTTCCAAAATCACCAGCCACACAGGGTAGAGCTGAGATCATCTGAAGAACTTGCACTTTTAACTGTGGTCACACTACTGTACACTGCAAATATGAGGCATGCATACCTTTACTCTCCCTTCTTCATCCAGAGCAGACAAGACCAGTCTATCACAGAGCAATCCTACCAAGCTTAATCACTAATCCATTGCTCTGGGAGCACCTACCAGTTGATGAGTGCTGACACTAGAAGTCTCTCTGCTATTCCTGCCCAAGGCCCTCCTCCCTTGCTTGCTCTTGTCCTCTCTCAAACCTGTGTCTGTTCAACTCCAGAGACTGGTTCTACTTTGAGTCTGGCCCTCTGCATTTGGCCTATGGTCTTGACCTCCAAATTTGACATAGGCTGACTTCACTCCAGGCCCTCTTGCCCTTGCCCTGGTCTCCTTCTCTTTCATCCATCTCTATCATGAACCAGCTCTGTGTTCAGTGTTGACAAGGAGCTCAGGCACAGTCATAAAGTCATGACAAAAAGCAGGACAGAAAAGGTCGGCTCAATAGCAATTTCACCCTCAGAATCCTGAGCTTCGAGCCATCTATAAAAATTTCTGTGTGAACGGCATAGGTAGAGACTATAGAGGTGGTATCACCTTCTAAAGATTGTACAGTTAGAAATATACCACTGAATGATGCTGACATCTTTTAAAATGAAAAAAAAAAGCCACTTCAATTTTAATCAACTGAATCATAACAATTCTGGAGGAACGACTTAGGTATTTGTTGTGTAACAAAGATGGTACTTCGGGGATTGAAAAGCAGTGACTTCCAAGCAGCTGTGTAAGCTTGGAGAGTCACTGAGCCTCTCTGAGCTTTGGTTGGTGTTTTTAATGTGCCAATTAATCCAGGAGCCCTGGCACACATACCTGGCAGTCCCCACATGCTGGGTCGAGGTAACCCACATTTCAGAAGCTGTGCCCTTGTCTACTTTCCCATCTGGGAGTCCCCAGGAGTGCCCACAGGCACTTTTCAGTAGGGTCTTTTCAGTTTCCACGGGTCATGTGACACCTTATCTCTCTTTCCCTCTCTGACCCTGCCCCTATTTTGCCCACTGCTATTGTTTGTGGGGTCCCCTAGGGAGCAGGTTCTATGGGGTCTAATGTCCATCACCCATTGCTACCACCGCAGCCAGGAGGGACTAACATCCTCAAGGTGTCCAAGCTCTTTCAGGATTGTACATTCTGGTGTTGGAACTTGAAGCAGGGCTGCCAGACTCTGCCGCTGTCAGCAGAACTTTAGGCCACGTGCTAGGAGGCCACTTGTGAAGTTGCCATGAACACTTTCAGAGGCTCCACTCAAATTCTCAACTGTAGTCTCTTCTCCATTTCCACAAAGAGCAATGTGAGTTGGCTGAACACCTAAGACCCACAAAATATAGGACTGATCTAATCTGTCCCTGGAAACCATTGAGACAAACCCATTATCTGAGAAGCCAGGACAAGTTATAATTAGAAGCCGATGAGTCACAGCTCATGGGAGTTAGCTCAGAGGTTCTCACTCATAAAGCGAAGCCCCAGTTTGACGTCTGCTGAGGTTCATCTGGGCGTCAGGATTCAGCCTTTTATGAGGACAAAGGGAATCTGTTAGGAGGAAGAGTCATGAGCACAGGCTGGGCCCAGCCCTCACCATGAAGATGGCTCCATTTGACACAGGAAGTCCAGACAAAGCAGTAAAATTTTGCACTA
Source organism: Geosciurus inauris (assembly GCA_004024805.1). Taxonomy (NCBI): domain Eukaryota; kingdom Metazoa; phylum Chordata; class Mammalia; order Rodentia; family Sciuridae; genus Geosciurus; species Geosciurus inauris. The sequence continues at coordinate 23,947 of PVHX01001893.1, forward strand.
GAAAAAAAAATTTCCTTCACCACAAACAATTTCTCTTTAATTTTTCTTAAGGTGGTGCAATTGCTAATTTAAGTCCTTCATATACTTTCCCAGCAGCGACTTGAATTTATGGTTTGACTGGACATCCTCCCAGGAGTGGTGGGTTGAGAAGGAGCATGGGTTTTCACATCTAAGTGAAACCTACATACCAGCTGTAACCGAGAGCAAGCCTGCAACCTGTCGAAACCCGAGTCCCCTTGTTTATAAAGCGGCGTTTTAGGAGGATTCAAAAATAGTAATATACACAATGCACCTGATACTGGGTCCCACCTGTGACTGGTGAGCAGTACACGTGAGCCTTCCTAGAAGTCATCAGAGGAGACTAACTCCAGGTTTTCTGTCAGACACTGAACACGCTCTTCAAAGTGCTAATGCTGTTTCAGCTCAGTAGACACTTCATCTCAGAAAAGCCATTAGAAACCCCCAAAGTACTATATTTTTCTCCTGGTAAGTACAGTAGCTCACTTCCCACTTAGCATTAAGTGAACCCAACAAATGAATCATGCAACTTACAGAAGCAAATTTGGGAGCCACACCCAAAACAGAGGAGGCCCTTGGCTCCTCCAGAGAAGCTGTCAGTACCACCACCACTTAAAAAAAAAAAAGACTTATAGGACCCAGAGTTTGAAAACCAAGCTCCCAAGCTACCTCCAGAGTCATAGGCAAACCAGAGAGCTTACTTCATTTGTTTTCCAGTGAATTTCGATCCATAGCATTCAATCCAAGAGTCACTGGTTGGCCATTGCGAAGGTAAATATTTATTTTTAGAAAACGTCTATTATGGCATTTAAATAATGACTACGATTTTCATGAAAAATTTCAAGAATTTGTCCATTCTATAAAAATAGACATACCTTTCTTTAGATCAGGCCTTTCTGGCCTCAGGCACAAAGGGAGAAAGTTCTTGGGATTATAGTCAGAAGACCAGGACTTACACACTAGTCTTGTCACTTACTTATTGTATGGTATGGTGCAAGTTTCTGAGCCTCAGAATTCTGTCAAATGGAGAGAATACTTACTCTACATGCCATGTCTATTCCACAATAATAAAATACAAAATACCACGTGGAAAAGCATAATGTAATATAAAATGTTGGATTATGGTAAAAATAATTATTAATCTTTTACATTTGCCCAATAGTCCTGGTATTAATTCCCAGAATTAATTTTGTTGGTCTATCTCTGCAGTCCTCTAAATCAATGTATGTCTTTAAAAGCTATAACCTTTCAAAACGAATGGAAAACTCTATGCTCTAGTCAGCTTTTTCACTGCTGCAACGAAAAGACCTGAGAAGAACAATTTTAGGAGAAAAAGTTTACTTGGGGGCTCACAGTTTCAGAGGTCTCAGTCCATACATAGACAGCTGGCTCCATTCCTCAGGGCTCGAGGTGAGGCAGACCATCATGGTGGAGTGTGGCAGAGGGAAGCAGCTCACACGATGATCAGAGAGCACAGAGAGACTCCACTCTCCAGATACAAAACATATACATCAAAGGCATGCCCCCAATGCCCACCTCCTCCAGCCACACCCCACCTACCTTCAGTTACTACGCAGTTAATCCCTATTAGGGGATTAATTCACTGATTGGGTCAACCCAATCATTTCATCTCTAAGCTTTTATTGCATTGTCTCATGCAGGAGCTTTTGGGGGACATCTCACATCCTAACCATAACACTCTACATTCTTGATTGATTGGCTAGAATTAAGATTGTCATGTAGTATTTAATAATTTCATATCTAAAATTACACAATGGCATGGGATATAAATGTTGATTATGGAAAATTTAAAAATACTAACCCAAAAAATAAGAATATATGTGAAAACTGCTGGTGGTATTGCCCTCCAGAAATAATGATGACTCACTTTTCGGTGTATATTTCTTAGATGTACTTTATATGCATTCATATATATATATATATATATATATACACATAGATATGTATTTTGTTCATACTACATATACATGTGTACATGTGTATATTTGTATATGTGATACACACATACAATAAAATTTTGTTCTGTAAAAGAAATATATTTTCAGAGTGAAAAGATGTCAGATTCTGTACTGTCCTTGACACCCTATTTGTAGTCACAGTAATGGATGTTACCCACATTTATGCTGACATTCCACACAGATGCAAAGATAATGTCACCAATGAGAACAGTTACTCATGGGCAGAGACCAGAGACAGGTATATCTTGTGGACCACTGTACACAGGAAGGCTGCTTTATCCCCAACATTTCATTATAGACATTTTCAAACAGTAACTTTGAAATAATTTCATAATACTTACCACCCAATTCCTACTATTAAGATTTTACTGGGACTGGAGTGGTGGCTCCGTGGTAGAGCACTTGCCTAACATGTGTGAGACACTGGGTTTGATTCTCAGCACCACATAAAAATAAATGAATAAAATAAAGGTATTAGAAAAAGATTTTATTATGGTTATTTTATCTATACTTCTGTCCATTCAATATACCTTAGTTTTAAAAGTTCATTTCAAAGTAAATTCCAGGTGTCCATACATATCACTCTAAACATGCCAGCATGTTTGCTGTCAAATTGTGTTAATATTTAAGTTTTTTCTTTCATGATAATGTTTAGTACAATGAAATACCCAAATGAGATTGGACAAATGCATACAGTGGTTTAACCCAAACCCTATCAAGCTATAGTACGTTGCCGTCACTCCAGAAAGTTCCCTATTACCTGCTCCAACCACTCTGCCCAGAGGCAACAACTGTTGTGATTTTTATGCACCATAGATTAGTTTACCTTCTGTAGAATTTTATTTAAATGGAACCATGCCCCCAGCCCCATACTCAGCATCACTAATACCTCTTTTTTTTTTTTTGGTTCTGGGGATTGAGCTCAGGCACTCAGCCACTGAGCCACATCCCCAGCCCTATTTTGTGTTTTATGTAGAGACAGGGTCTCACTGAGTTGCTTAGCGCCTCGCTGTTGCTGAGGCTGGCTTTGAACTCCCGATCCTCATGTCTCAGCCTCCTGAGCTGCTGGGATTATAGGCATGCACACCTGGCCCAGCATTAACACTTTGTATTCATGGGCTTAGATAGAAGGGTATAAGAACATTTTACTCCTCTGTGTGGAACACCCATTGGACACCACTGCCACCCCTGCTGGCCACTTGATACAGCAGCTAGCTACGTGTAGGCCTTTGACAAAAAATGGCAGCCACCATTCACTACAGTCAGAGGAAAATGGAAATTGGAGTCAGGTCTTTACAGAATATGTGCAGGACATAGAAACTGATGGGTTCAGCTGTAGAGCACACACAAAATTGTCTGAATAGTTTTGTATGTGATATGTATGGTACAAATCTACAACTATTTGTCTATTTTACTGTTCAACAATACATTTATTTTGCTACAAATCCTTTAGGCAACAACAAACCAAAACACTCTTAACTATATTAAAAGTGTGTATCTAGTGAAAAATTAAATATGAAACTTCAGTATCTCAAAACAACTAATAAGGTGTGAGGTACACAGTGTGTTTAGTATTTACCATCCATTAGGTAAATACAAGAGGTGTTATAGTGGTTTCACAGATCACGAAAACTAGAAGGTACACATTTGCTGCAGACAATAAAACCTCAGTATCCATTTAAAACTGGGGGAATATTTAAAGAAGAATTTACCCACAGGCAGTGACTGCAGATAATAAATGTGCATTTACATGCCGCTTCATAAAGCAACACCTTTTTCACTTAGATCAATGGAATTTTCTCTTAAATTGATTGGCTTGTTTTCAAGTTCAAGTTCATTGCACACATTCAGAAAGGTAAGTGGACCCACCTTACCTGTACAACCGCAAACCAGAGGTTGTGTGTGCACCCATCATCCAGCAAGATGCTGTGTATGCAGAGCACATGTGAGCAGGGTGGCCAGGGTCAGGCATGGGCTGCTGCTTGTGGTGCTGCCCAAACCTGTTAGATTTATTCAAATCAAAACACTGTGATAACACTTTCAAGTAACTCCTCCCAGAATACCTCAGCTGCCCCAATCCCAATAAAACCACCACCAACGCAGGCAACTGTGCCCTGCGGTCAAGTCTCCATGAGACTTTATTTCCCTTCTACATCTCTACCATTAGGAGACTCAGGCCAAGAAGCATCTCCACTTCCCCATCTTCAAACCCAATGCAAATGGCATCTTAAAGTCCAGCGTGGCAAGGAAAACACAGGGCTTCATCAAATCTTCTAATTCTACCCCTTGTTTTATTGAAGCAGAAAATGTTGACAATCCTAAATGTGATTGTTTTGAAGAAGACAGGAAGATGTGTGCCAACATCAAATCTGGAGTTTCCTGTACAATATCCAAAATTAGTTAAGGGATAATTTCCTTAAATGTGGCTTAAGAAATATGGACACATGAAAGAAACTACCTTGAAACTAAAATTTACCTTATCTAGAGATAAAGGATGGGATGTGGAATGGAGATTCAGTTTTCATTTGATTCATTGAATCTGTACGGTCATAAAACAGCAATATAAAAGGTTCCTACGATTCTACTTGTATATGCATTAGAAGGAACTTTCAGGTATTACTGTAAACTCTCAGTGTCCTGCTTATCCAGTACTAATTTAATGCTAATATATTCTACTATAGATAACATTTTACATTTTAACTTATCACTGTTCTCTTGGGAGCTGGAGTCTCATTGAGGCACTGGATTTGACATTGCATTTGACTTTTTATGTTGCAATTGACAAGTTCCAGGGCAATGATAGATTGGAATCTATTCCAAATCCAAGAATAATGAGTAACTCTTGCTTATATACATATAAAGTTCAACAGCAGACATTTCCCAGTTCCTATTCCCACTCAACAAGGGCGTTCGATTCCTTGAGTTAAACTGATTTCAAAGAGAATCATATTGACTTTAATATTAAAATGCTGACTTTTATTTCTGCATTTGTTGAATACTTTTTCAAATTAAAAAAAAAATCTGCTTTGAAGGTCAAATTGGCAAATCTTGAAATAAAAAAAGGCAAATACAACATATAAAGGAGCCACAATTATAAATCAAGTATTGGACATGTGGCCTGGAACCTAACTTGCATTAAATGTACAAAAATTTGTATGTGTTTTGTAAATACATTTTTAATACAAATTTTATAAATGAGAATAACTTTCCTTAGAATATTTTATGTTGAAAGTCAGTGTTTTTATATAGTCAGAACCTGGTTTCAAGCTTACAGTGAGCTTGGTTCTGGAAAGTAAATCTTTTACAACTGCCTTGAGAGTCAGAAACCTTTTAAAAAATCGACTCTCCCTGAAGTCTTGTTTGCATGGCCACACATTGATGCCGAGATGTTTCAGTATCTAATATAGCTGCAGTGGTCCTGATACCCAGAGAAATGTTCCCATCTTTAGAAATCTTCACAAAACACCCTGGCTCAGCACACCTGAAGCTCCGCGTGTGTAAATGAACCCTGTGCCTCAAACCTGAGTCCTGCACATCCATTCCACATGTGCATGTTTGTGTATGTATACTTTGATTCATAGTAACTTCCCATGTTATGGAATTGATTTTTACTGAACATAGACTGTAAATAAAAAGTGACAAAGAGCTAAGAGTTTTAAAAAACAGTTAAGCAGCAGCCATTAACAAATTGGCTTTATTACTAAAAGCACTTTGCAAACAATTAAATGATGCCAGTGTATGTACCACAATCACTTGATTCCTAAAATAGAAAATCAGTTTAGTTATTTTCTGAAATTGGATTGTTGTAATCCAGTTCATAGACCCAAGGAAAGCCTCAGGAGTTGATCTTATCCAAAGTAAAACCCTAGACTTTATTTTCAATGCTACCATACGTTCAATTAAAATGTTTAACGATGATGATAAATTTATTTGCTTTTGCATTGATAATGTCAATAAAAATTTGGGTGAAGACAATGTTCTCTCTGAGAGAAAACAGTTTATGGAGTAAACTTATACTCAGAATTGGTTAGTTACACACAAAACCCATCACATACAAAAAAGCTACTGTAGTCTCCAATAAATATAGAAGCTATAGCTGTAAAATTGAGAGAGAGAAAGAGAGAGAAATTAAACTACCAAACGTTTTTGACAAGGTTAATGTTGAAATTTGTAAAATCTTGGCATGATGATGAAGTTTCTCTCTTTGTTGTCTGTAATCAATTAAATATTAGAATATTTTAAACTTTCAAATTATTTTCAATAACCTAAGTGTCTTACAATGAATTGAATGTTTACTTATTTACTCATTTAGAAATGTGTGTTCTACAGTTGATGGATTTTCATTTAAAATCAGTTGGAAATCTGTAAGGTAGTTTATAACAAATGGCAACCTCCAATGGGGAGCTTCTCAAGCTTTTGGAGAACTGCCAACAGTTAAACAAAATTAAACAAAAACACAAATAAGCAGACATTGAAATGTATTAGAGTGAAGGTGAACCTAAACAAATAAAGTGATGATCACTCAAACAGTATAGGAGATTTGATCAGTAAACTTGGTAATTGAGCTTGGAATATCTCAACATCTAGGAAAGCTGTTTGAATGGGGATTCTATGTGTAATCATTCTGGACTGGAATGACATATAATTTAGAAAACCTATACTTTTTCAGCACCTAAATTGAGTGAAAGTTAAACAGAATAATAAATTTTGTTTTTAAAAATACTTGCCAAAAAGATTTACTCTAAATGGAAGCTGAAAAGAGTACTTGTGGATTAGTTATTTAATTTTAAAAATAGAACTGAAAATATCCTTCATCCAACATAATTTGCTTTGATTTGAACATTACCACAATATCTGTAAAATAAGATATTTTCTCAATTAAAATTTTTTTGTCCAAAGAAGAGTTAATTGATATGTCAAGAATTTCACATTCATTAATCATAAATTATAACTTTGAAGGCCTTAAGAATTTTATAAAAAGAACACAAAATAATTAAAATATACTGGAAAAGAATATTCTCCAGAAATGTTAGTGCCATAGTTTTAGAGTTTAAAATGGCTGAGAATGAACAGGCAGAGCACAGAGAATTTTGAGGCAGTGAAACTGCTTTTTTTTGCGTAGATACATGTCCTGGCGGATATGTGTCATTATTCACTCGTCCACACCCATAGAATGCACAATGTCAAGAGACTTCGTGTACACTCTGGACTTCAGTGAAATGATGCATCCATGCACATTGATCAATTGCAACAACCCAGCCGGGCGCGGTGGCACAAGCCTGTAATCCTAGCACTTAGGGAGGCTGAGACAGGAGAATCGAGAGTTCAAAGCCAGCCTCAGCAATGGCGAGGTGCTAAGCAACTCAGGGAGACCCTGTCTCTACATAAAACACAAAATAGGGCTGGGGATGTGGCTCAGTGGTCGAGTGCCCCTGAGTTCAATCTCCAGTACCAAGGGAAAAAAAAAATTGCAACAACCCACCACTCTGAGATGGGATGTTGATAATGGAGAATGCTGTGCAGAAGTCAGAGGAGGGAACATGTAGGAAATCTCTGTCCCTGCCACTCGATTTTGCTGTGAACTTAAAACTGCACTAAAAAATCTACTAAAAATATTAAAGCACAAAAACAAAGTTGTTAAAAGTAAAATGGCCTAATTAATCTATTTGCAGAAATCCAAGACAGAAAATTTTTATGATCAGTCAAGATATCGCATTAATAAAATATTATCATTTTTTTATTATATAAAATTCTGACACCAAATTTAACTTTCTAAGCTTGCTTTGCTACTTTTGTATCACAACTTCACATATTATGTTTTATAAGCAATAAAACACTTTCAAAGGAAAAAAATGCCTAAGAAACTAAAGAACAAGTTATTCTGATTGTTATTTCTAATAGTCATACAGTCAATATATAAACATTATAATTTTTGCACCAATATACAAGGACATGTGTTGAGTTTATTAGAAATACTTTTTGGAAATATTTTAATATAATGATAGCTTTTAGTATTCCACCAATATAGCAAAACCTTTCTCAGTCAACAAATATTTCAGAAACATATAACAAATTATTTTATCACTCTTTTCTCCTCTCAGAAGTGTGCTGTTAACCTATTTTTTAAGCACAGTTAAAAGAATCCTGTGTGTCCTGAAAACAGTACAATATAGGGGTCACACAATGTTTTGAACATGGAAATTTTGTGTGTGTGTGTGTACTGGGAATCAACCCAGGGCCTCAGTATGCTAAGCACATACTCTATCACTAAACTACACTCCTAACTCAAGTCATGCAATTTCCAAAGGGAGATGCTCGAACAGAGTCGTCTCATTTAGAGTACCCAGCATGTGAAAAAGTCAGCTCTACTGACCCAGTTCCTTTGTCTGTAAAAGGAAAGTTTGCCCGAAAGTGGATACCACAAAGCAGTCTGTGGGAATCACCTGGGAGCTTTAAATGCTGAACCCAAATTTCCTAGTGAAACTCAGAACCCTCATTTTGAAAGGCTCCCCAGGAGAATGCTGGGGAGCCCAGGAGCCTACCGAACCAGGTGACTGCTAAACTCTTGGAGACTCCACGAGCTTGGCTCTCTAGTGTGCTTTAGAATTTCTGTGTGAGACTCAGGCTATGTTCCACTGTGTGGTGAGAGGAGATGGCTTTGTGGACTTACCTGGAACCTTCTCTCCTTTCCTAATGAAGCTGCCACTCATCCAGGTCTTCCTTGGGGAGGAAAATGTGCCTAAATTCCTTCTACTGTAGAAGACAGAAAACTGACTGGCACCTTCTGCCCACCATGGTGACCCCTCTCACAGGCAGTATTGTGTTTCTCATTTGCAAAATGAGGATTGAAGTGTGAGACATTTCCATCACTAGGAACGGTCTGTTTGTAGCATGTAGTATGTGTTCATTTTTTCCCTCTTTTCCCCAACCCTTAAACAGTTATTGTACTTTTTCCTCCTTCTAAGCAAGGCTATATGGGATTGATCTAGAGAAGTACGAAAATATAGAAAATAATAAAAGAAAATTAACTAAAAATTATTTAAAATATCAACTTGAAGAGAAAATTAACAAGTGAACACTCTGGCACAATTCTTGTTTTTTAAAAAACAGAGTGGAATTATATTGCATATACAGCTTTAATATCTTAAAAATTAATACTGTGAACATGACCAAGGGGTGTTTCTTAAAGTGCTCTATCTAGAAGCACTTTTACTGGAGATTAAAACCTCAAAGTTGATTTGTTTTTTGTATTGGTGATTAAATCCCGGGGTGCTTTACTACTGAGCTACACCCAGAGTCCTTTTTATTATTTATTTATTCATTCATTTATTTTGGTAGTGGGGATTGAACTCAGGGACACTAGAACACTTTAGCCACATCCCCAGCCCTATTTTGTATTTTATTTAGAGACAGAGTAGAGACAGGGTCTCACTGAATTGCTTAGCACTTTGATCGTGCTGAGGCTGGCTTTGAACTTGCAATCCTCCTGCCTCAGCCTCCTAAACCGCTGGGATTACAGGTGCACACCACCGCGCCTGGTGCTTTTTTATTTTTTATGTTGAGACAGGGTCTCGCTTTGTTACTCAAGCTGGCCTTGAACTTGTGATCTCCTGCCTCAGCCTCCTGAGTTGCTGGGATTACAGACGTGTGCCACCATATCTGGCCTTTTTGTGTGTGTGTGTTTTTGTTTGTTTGTTTGCTTGTTTTTTATAGCAGAGGGAGAATTGAGATGTCTTATTAAAATTTGCTGACTCCTGTTATGCCTTATTTATGTAAGCTGCTTCCCAAAGTCAAGACTCCCTCTAACAAGACACAGACATTTGTGCCCCACACCACATACATGATGAGATAAACATCTCTTTCTTCCTTCTCTGATGCACCTGTGTCAAACTCTGGCGGAGATGTGTCAGCTGTCTTGAGGGGAAAAATGAGAAAATTGAGTTTCACTGATACACTTTCATGAACCCAGAGTCAAAACAAAGGGTAACCTTCTGTGTTACATTAAACTTGGGAAATAAGTGTAAATAAGATATACCCTGCTTTGACCAAAAGCTGCTTGGTTCTAGAAGACTCTGTGTAGCCAAAGATTGCCTTCACGGTTCATGCAAAACCTGAGCTATCATGAACACCAATATTATGCTGAAAAACAGTACACCTACAACCAGCAGTGTACACAAAACTAACTAATGTCTTTCTAGTAAAGTACACTGCTGGCTAATTGCGCTCAGTCATTAAATTGGAAGAGAGACACTGGGGAGAATATTTCAGAGGGGTACATAACAGCAGAGCACAGAGAACCGGGTGACTTAATTATTCCACATTTCTCTTTCCTTTGTAGTTGACTAGCAAACATTCCTCTCTCCACCTTATCTCTTTGTTGAGGTTATATCAGCAATTATCTCCCCTCCAGTTTATGTAAAACTACCTGAATTATTCATCACGCGGGAAACCTTATCACCTTTCTTCCATGCCCTATCACCCAGGAATAATCAGCAATTAATTATTTCAAACACACAGAAACACACAGATTTCTCAAAGGTTAACCTTCTACCATGCGTGCTTAGTATATTTTTAATAAAGCTCTTCAGCTATCACTGCCCCATTTATAATACCTGGCCTTTTGCTATAGTTGCCTTCTGAACACATTCTTGTATGTTTTATATATTTTGTGTTTTATATGTTTCTCTGCGGTGGTTGCCTATCTGTCAGCTGCCTGGTCTTTACTGTTTGAATATGGCCCACTCCATAGGGCAGGACATGAGACCAAAGGCTGTGGTGGCTGCGGCATGGCTTTGGAGCCACAGATCTGAGTTCTAATCCCTGACTACCTGCTGAGCAAATGTGGGCAAGGTCTGAGCCTACTTTCTCACTTATAAAGCAAGGATAACAATACCTACCTTGTTGAGAGTCTGTGATACAAGCAGAGTAGAACAGTACCTCACACATGGTGAGCGGTCCCTGTCAGCTCGTGCGTCTGTCCTACATGCTGAACAGATCTCATAAAGCTTGGGTCCTTCTCCCCCGAATCTGTATGCGCTGGGAGCCAGTCATTCACTACCCAGAAAATGAATGACTCTTTATTTGTGGATTTACCAGTATTTGCCATTTTCATCTGTGAGGCCAGATTTAGTGCAGTGAAATGGCAGTCTGCTTTTTTTTTATTTTAAACATCTGGAGGTGACCTTTCTTCATGTCTCTGATTCCAAAAATATGATAGAATTTTACAGTTTTATAACAATTTATGTTAAGTCAAATGAGCCCATGAGATAAGAGAGCAGCTGGTCTTCACCATGAAGCAAGCCCCTTGGTAAATGTGGGCATTACTCGACTGTCTTCATTTCTGTGAGCATCTTCTCTGCCTACCCTATGTCCTATATTGTCATTAAAGCAGATTTTTTTTTTTTTTTTTTTGGTATCAGGGATTGAACTCGGGTACTCGACCACTGAGCCACATCCCCAGCCCTATTTTGTATTTTATTTACAGACAGGATCTTACTGAGTTGCTTAGTACCTTGCCGTTGTTGAGGCTGGCTTTGAACTGGCGATTCTCCTGTCTCAGCCTCCCAAAGTGCTGGGATTACAGGCATGTGCCATCACACCCGGCAAGCAGATTGCTTTTTAAAGATCATATTATCTCAGAGGTTCTCAACAATATCTGGACTTCAAAACTCACCTGTAGTGTTGAAAACACACACACACACACACACACACACACACATCCAAGGTCCCATCCAGGACATTCTGAGAATCTCTAGGGCTTGATGTTCCACAAAGGAGAGGCGATTATGGATCCAGGAGTGAGAAACACATGGGGTGATCCACTTGAAATGGTGTCTAACCCAAAAGACAGTTTAAGATTTTGGAATTAATCAGGAAATCATTGGGAAAAAATATTTTTTTGCAGGCGGGATGCTGCTTTTCCAAGTCTTTGTTGCACAGTATGTCTTCCACAGGAACGAAGCCTGTGATGATCAGTTCAAGCACTTGGTAAATCAAAACACGTGTCCATAGCTGGAACAAAAGGGCCATCTGACTGAATTCCCCTGGAATGAGTCTATGGGACAACATGCTGAAGTAACTGTAAATAATCGACCAAAGAAAGCTATATGAAGGATAGCCAAAAAACAAAAACCATTGGATTTAGCTCCGTTTTCTAAAGAATCGTATAATGTGCATGCTCCACAGTTTCGTGAACAAACAGTACCCAATGTTAGAAACTGGCCTCAGAGAACAACATGAAGCCCACCCTTCCCTTGACCACAGTTTCCGATTCTTTCCTTCTCTGCCTCCCTTCTCCATCCCCAGTAGCTATATCCTCTTCAGGTGAGGGGCAGGGAGGAGCTTTTGACTGGTCTTGAAAGCCACAATGCATCTAAAGCTGGAGACCTTTCAAAAATCATGCTCCTCTTTATTTACTAGTTTCCATGGCAAGAGGAAAACAAAAGGCAACTGTGTTTAAAAGTAATAGCCATAAAAGGAGCCACAGAACTCAAGCAGGCAAACCTGAGTCAAGTTACACAACCCTACTTAGACAATGCTGTGGACCTTTCCCCCATCCAGGGAGGTAACTCTTAGCTCTGGTTCTGCCAAGAGCCAAACTCGAGACCAAGAAGCTACTCTTAGGTGCTCATTTTTGCATTTTCTTTTAGATTTCTGCTGCCAAGTTTCTCTTTCAATTGACCTCCAGAAATCGGTCAGTGTAATCTATGGGGTTTTCTGGGCCACATAAGGCAAAGTAATCAGTAACCAGCGCAGGCCAGAATGCTGGCTGATGACTTCTTTACCAAACAGGAACCCGGAATTTGGGCTCTCAAGAGATTAAGTCAGTTCTATCCCCAAAGACAGAGTCAGCAGGTACAATGGCCTAGATAGTCAGTTCTCTGGTGTCTGTGGCAGTCAACTTTGAAGCCGGGTTCTCCTCCCTTTGAGACATCAGGGACGCCACCTTGAACTTCTAACAGTCATGTACTCCCCCTGGGGCAGCCTCAATCCTGACTCTGCTCACCTTCGCCTTATATTCCAGAGTGTACTGGCCCCTGTGGATCTAGCACCTTGTTTTCCGTTTCTATAGAGGCTCCAAGTACCAAGTGGTCAGTCTCCACAACTGTCAAACCCAATGACCATATCTCCTGGATTACCCACCAAGGCTTTCCCTCGGAAGACTGTGAAGAAGTGAGCATAGAAAGAATGGCGAAAGCAATCGTTTCCAATAAGTTGTTTTCCTTTTTCTAAGGGAGGGGAATTCCCTCAGTGGATTTACTCAGAGCAAAAATGGTATCTTGCATTAGACTTCCCCCCATGTTCATTCATGCTGGTATTTTTCATTTAACTTTTTATAGTAGGTAGGTTTCCCCTCTATCTAAAAACCAAGGGGGAAACCCCAGGTGTTTAATTTGCTCACATTCCACTATGCTTCTTCAGGCTTTCCATTTTCATATCAAGGTTCATCTTCAGCTACCACATCTTTATTTGAAGGAAAGTGGAGACAGGTCAACTAGGAGATGTCTTGACTTCAAAACTTAAGAACTCCCAGGGGCCTTCTCCCTATAGCCCTAGGCTGTTTAAAAATGTCAGCAGGCCTCATGTTGGAAGAAAACACCACTTCTTTCCCAATCTGTCTGGGCTCAGTGAAATATTAAGAATAGACTAAGCTAGGCGAGGTTGTGCATGCCTGTAATCCCAGCGGCTCTGGAGACTGAGGCAGGAGGATCGCGAATTCAAAGCCAGTCGCAGCCAAAGCAAGGTGCTAAGCAACTCAGTGAGACCCTGACTCTAAATAAAATACAAAATAGGGCTGGGGATGTGGCTCAGTGTTGAGTGCCACTGAGTTCAATCCCTGGTACCAATAAAAATAAATAAATGGATTATTTCACAAAATCTGGTAACTGCCAATCCCCAGGAACCCAAGAGATAAACAGTAAGAGGTTATTTTCAATCTTCAGGGGGATGAAAAGCCTTTCTTGATGTAACAAAAATAAAGGAAAAGATGTCTGTAGATTAGGACAGGGACTGTCCTCCTGCCCTGGGGGTTCCCTGTATTCCTGGCTCCAGGAGGCCATCTAACCAGTAAAGTCAACAGTGGCCCACAAGTAAAGCTTGAGCCTGTGGGATGGTTTTATCCTAAGGGTGATTTTCAGTTCTTTTCTTCCGGTCAGGGCAGTTCACATTGTGTCCTGTCCCACCCTTTGCATTGAGGTTGAATAACACTTCAGTGAACTCTGAATGTTGTTGAAGAAGGCATCACAATTGGGGAAGGAGGGAAAAAAGAAGTGGTACGTGCATGTAATCCCAGAGACTTGGGATGCTGAAGCAAGAGGATGGCAAGTTTGAGGCCAGCCTCTGAAACTCAGTAAGAACCTGTCTCAAGACAAAAAAAGAAAAAAAGGACGAGGGATAAAGTACCCCTGCGTTCAATCTCTAGTACCAAAAAAAGAAAAAGAAAAAAAAAGGAAAAAAAAAAAGCAAAGCCATGATGCTTACTTTGACTAATAAGGACGGTCAAGATTTTGGGGAAGGGATGGTGGGGATTTTGCGCAGAATATATGTGAGATACAACTGTAAAATAAAGGCATCACTTTATGGCCTGGGTGGTGAAACCAACCAACTTCTTTATTCTTCTGTCACACTGAGTATATGTGAGAGCCACAGATCTTTTTATTTTTTGGCTCCAGCTGATGAGTCTATGCCCTGCTCCAAATCCACCTCCTGCTCCCCCTTGGCAGCCTCCTTAAATCACAATCCACCCATCACCTACCCCCAAAGCGAAGTTCTATGGCCCTTGAAATATTGGAGCTGTCATTGATTTGCTCTCTAAAATTTTGCCCTCTGAGATTTTTTCCTTCTGAATTCATACACTTGGAATTTGGTAAGGCCTAAACTGTAAAGTCTTCCATTTTATGACCATCCAGAAAGCCAAGCAAACCAGACTAGTTCATTTAGGAAAAGGCTAATTTAGTCTGATCATCTCATCATCCAGGAACCATGAACCTCTCTAAAAAGTTGCCTCAGATGACAGGCATCCCAAATGCTCATTCTTCCTTTATTCTTGATAGCCATGTTCCTTTGAGAAAAGACCTCTTTGCTCTGGACTTGAGTTTTCTTCTCTCTTGTATAAAAATGAGAAGCTAGCTAGTTCATCAGTCCTGTCTCTTCTAGCTACAGGCTCTATCGGTGAAGTTGAAGATCTGAGAACTTGCACTCACCAAAGGGTCTTAAAAATATTAGTACTTCACACTTGAGCACTTTATATGTGTTAACTTATTTAATCCTCTCAATAACCCTATGAGGTCAGAATTATAATTGTGACCCCTATATTTTAAATGATGAATAAGGGCATGGAGAGAGACCTATGTCATACAGTATTGTAGAAGTGAGGTGTATGCTTTTAATCACCATGTATACAGGAGAATAAACAGATGTGAGGATTAAGCTCCCTTGACATTTGCATGTTTAGAAGGTAGAAAGGGAGTGTGAGAATCAGTTCATCTGTCAATCAGCAGCATTTCAGAGAAGAAAAACCAGAGGGAGAGTGTGCCCTCTCTGCTTCTTGCTGGATTCTCTTGCATTATTTAGTGTTCAACATTACTCTAGAAAAACAAGCACTTCATGGAAATGGTGTAAATTAGGATGATTCTGGCAGCAAAGCCTAGACTCATTCAAAGACAAAATGATCAGCTTAGAATCCCTTTGCTACCTACTGACCTACCTGCCAGTGTACTGAAGTGGGAAATACTAAAATGATATTGGACAAGAGAGTAGAGGCTGGACAGACAGAGTGACTCTTGAGGCAAACTTGGAGAAATAAGCTATTTTCAGGGGTCTTTAAAATAGCAACTGAAGTGCACTGTCTTAATCTGATCTCCACCATGAGCCTCCTGGGGAGCAAATGCCTTTCACTGAGGCTGACCCTAGCAGAGCAGGAGCTTTGCAGAAGAAAGGACAGCATGCTTAGTTATTTCAAAATAGGTCCATTAAGAACCCTCAAATCAAACAAGACTACCAGGAAAGTTACTTGTCAGTCCTCTACAGAAAGGCAGTGATGAGAACTCCTAATTCTGTTCTAAATCCATTGATTCCAAGTTCTCTTTCCGATTCTTATATCCTGTACAAAAGCTTTATGAAATTATTCAATGTCATTTAGTTCTGTTTCCTTCATTTTTTTTTTTCCCATCAGTAATCCTTTGGGATCCAGGGTGGAGTTGCTGGGTGTAATGCCATATAATTGATCCTCATATGACCAGCATACCTACGAGTGAACACTACCTGTTGCGGGAAAATCAACAAAATAGCACTTTTTGATAGGGCTCTAGGCTGCTAGGTATCACGGATACATACTATCGGAAACTTGGAAAAAATTCTATGTATTGATACTTTCCACCAAATTGCTATGTGGCATATATGCTACTGTGCTGAATGAAATACGTTTCTTCTTTCCCTTGAGCTGAAAGCACCCCATAATAAGCTGCACATTCTTTGCTACTGTGCCATTGATTTACCTACTATACTTTGTAACCAAGGAGAGCTATGAATCACCTTTCTTAACCCTTCAGCTTGAAAAAACAGGATCATTTTTGACACAATCTCTTCTTTATCTAGATTTGTATGTGCTGAATCCTGACGCATTCTGAGGGCATTATTTCTTCCTGAAGACAGCCTGCCCTCAGTGTTTGTTTAATGATAATTTTTCTTTCAAGCTCTTCCTGTCTACCTGCTCCCTTTCAAGGCTTTGTATTCGTAGCAATCCCTGAGTCACATGCGGTCAGGTTTCCAGCCTTCTGAAATCACAGGCAGGGAGCATATTTTTTTGGCCTTTCTTCTCCTTCATGGGTCACTAAACACTCTTAAAATTCTGATTTCTTTAAGAGTGGGGCTCAGAGATAATCTTCCCACACCCTTCTTATTCATTGATTTTCATGTCCAAGTAATGTCACGGATTTCATTCATACATATTTACTGTATGCTGGGGATACCAAGGTGAAGAATCATTATTGTGTTCTCAGAAGCTCACAACATGGTGAATGAGATTAGAAAGGTCATGACTAAACAAAGTTGGAAATGCTCTCAGGAAAAGTAAACAGGGCATTTGTAGACACACAGAGAAGTGCTTGATAGAATCTGGAAGATCCCAGAAAAACCCATTCAAGAGCCAAGAGGAGGTTATGCTTGAGGTAGCAGTCATGGAGGGGGTGTACCCAAAACAATGGATGGATTGATGTGAATGTAGCAAAGGGCCATGATCAGAGCATGAAGGGCAGAGCAAAGAAATGTGAACTTAAAGTAGAAAGGTGTTACCAAAGGAGAGAGACACCAGAATTATTATATAGCATGATCCTGTATGGAAGGACAAAACCCCTGCTCAATTCATAGAAGTTAGTAAGATTTTGTGTGTTTGCTTCATCTGACATTGCTTCTTGGTCCCAGTGACATCATTCCAGTACAGAAGCACAGAGACCGGTCCAGGTTTAGTGCCAAATCCCTAAGCCAGTCTACCCCTCCTGGAGAGGCAGTGATGACCTTCTTTAAGCTCTCACAGAGCTTCTGGTCTGCAGAAGGTCAGAGGAGAGTGATCATTCTGAAATAGGATCTGTGCATAGGGTCATGCTGTGAGGGACCCACAGAAAGAGAACAGTGCAAATGACCCTTAGGGAAGATAGCATGTGAGGAGGCAGACACACAGGTCTGCAAACCCCACGTGTGTCCTGTACAGGGAGCCCGGGGGAGGGAAGACAAGGAAGAAGGAATCAGAAGAGACAGTGGTTCCCTTTGTTCCATGGAAACGTTGTTGCACAGAATATTTTGAAGTTGGAGAAACTACACCATTTTGAAGTTGGAGAAACTAAGGAACAAAGAAACAAATTAAATTGACTAAGGGAGAAAGAGAGGTGGTGGCACATTAATGAAATAAATCAATGCCTTTGTTTCCAATCTCTTATCCATGCCCAAGAGCAGCCTGTCTTATCAAGCTGGACATTCTTCCTTTGAAATCATGCATTCTCTGAGCTCAAGGAAGTTTTCAAATGGAAATGTCCTAACCCTCAAGTAATGCCCTAATCATCTCCTATTGTTGTTCCTATCTGTAGCGTAACTCATGCACACCTAAGTACTTAAGTCTTATCTTAAGGCTTGGAACCTATTCAAGCAAACAATTGCATTCTTAGTGAACCCTGAAAAATTCCTCTTATTTTCTCCTCTGGCCCTTGACCTGCTCATTTTTCACAAGAAATTTTAGGTCAAGTTAATAAATAAATAATAATAGAATTTCCTGAGTACTTTGGTACTTTTGGTTTATCTGATTTCATGGCACATTTGCTTTCTGGCTTCTCAACCACCCTTTATCTTTTCCCTCACAGGAAAGTATATGATGGACTTTTCAGGCATTTAAAAGAAAAGTTGAAAACTTTCACTCAAGCTAAGGTGCTTGAGTGAATTTTTATTGGTGACTTCACTGGCCAGGATATGTTATAGGAACTACCATAGCAGTTTCAAATTGGCTCAGTCTCGGGTTGCCCAAGTGACTTTCGCCCAAGCAAAAAAAAAAATCTTCGTGTTAACTGTCCTGAACACACCCTTATGCTAGTATATAACTCCCCAGCACTCCCCTTTAGGTCATATTTCTTATTTTATGGTTGAAGCAAGTACTGGATGCTGTACACTTAATATAGACTTAATGTAGTATGTACAATTCTGCATAAATGAGGATTTTGTAAGCACCATTTAAATTATCTGAGGAGTGATTTCTAAGAAACTTCCTAATCTGTTCATAATGCAAAAATCCTTTTGAAAAAATAACATCACTCCCTATGTGTACTAATTTCATGTATTAATTTTATACAATTGTGGAGTTTACCATTCTTTTTTGTTCATTGAGCAAGCTTCACACCAACACAAGAATCAACCATGCTTTTTCCTTAAGCTTTACTAAATAATATTTGAAAATGTGGGCCACAGAGACAGAAACTTCCCCCATGAGTCAATAACTAAGCCCAGAAAAGATCTCATGGTTCCAACTAACTAGCCCACAGTCTTTTATATTCAGTTCTGCTTTTTCAGTAGTCTCTCTGTCTATTTTCTGGTTAGGAACTGAGAAACTGGGTTGATTTCTACTTCTATAGGACAGTAGTATTGCCAGCCAGATATCCCATGCTAACAATGGTAGAAAAAGCGGCAGAATTCCATCATCTGGGTACTCTTTCCCACGTTACCCTTTCAGCCCCAGACTCTGTGAGCTTCTAAGGGATGTAACAGTTGAGCAAAGAACAAGACCATGCAAAGAGAGACACTGTTAATGGGATCCTACCTCAAACCCTGATGAAGTGGTTCCTGATGAGTCGGCTTGGGTCAAAGCACTCCATTTGCTAGAGGAATTGTTCCTAAATCTGATTGCACATCCCAACTCCTGGGAGGTTTGCATTTTCTTTTGCACTAGAGTTCCAAGTCTTACCCAGAGTTGTCTGCAGGGGTGGACCCTGGAATCTGTATTTTAAAAACATGGAGTATTGGCATGTCATGGTGCCCACCTGCTGTCTCCCAGTCTTAGGGAACCATAGATCTAAGTCAAAAGGCTTAAGTTAGTGGTTTGCTGCAGCTGAATAGTACTGGCTTGTGGAGCCAACTGTTACATTTTCAGGATTTTTGCAAGTGAGTTGCTAAACACAGCCATTACTAAAAGCTGAATTTATAAGCTTGTGAATAAAAATTCTATCCAAAACAAATACCCAAAGCTCATCAGTTCCTAATCATTTACTATTATCCGCGTTCTTGAGATTTTATGTCTTTTGTATCTTAATTATGGAAATGATATACAATGATACATTAATCTGCATCTTTTCCCCATTTCCCATTCAGTGACACCATATTGGATGCTTGAAATCAGAATGCTTTATAGTATGAAAATAAACCACTATAACAAATCAGGGCCTGATATGTAGATTGTCTCTAGACTTAAAATGATGGAAAAATGCACATAATATGAATTAAACTTAAAATGCCATGCCTAAAAAATTAAAAAACGAAAAATTTATGTCTACCACTAGTACAGTGTAAGCAGCACAAAATCTGAGGAAATATTCTAGTATTTGAAAACTGATTCAGTAAGAGAGTATTCTCTCCATTGACAAGTGAAATTACAACATAAGTCCTTTTTGTTTCTGGTAAAGGAAAACACCAATTTTCACATTGGGAGCCAAATTTATTCATCAGTTGCAACTCCAATTGAGCTCCAGACACAAGAGTCTATAAAATCAGGGAAAGCATTCTGTAAGAATCACCTATATCGGCGACGCCATGACAACTGGAGTTCTGTTTGGAAACGCAGGGAAAAGTCTGTTTTGTGTAGGTAGGAATGGACACCCAGAAGGACATTCAACCCCCAAAGCAGCAGCCAGTGATATATATCTGTGGAGAATGTCACACAGAAAATAAAATAAAATCCAGGGACCCAATCAGATGCAGAGAATGTGGATACAGAATAATGTACAAGAACCAAAAAATTGGTGTTTTTAATTTTTTTATCTTTGTTTATTTATTTTTATGTGGTGCTGAGGATCGAACCCAGTGCCTCACATGTTCAAGGCAAGCGCTCTACCACTGAGCCACAACCCCAGCCCAAGATTGGTGGTTTTTTATGCTCAATGAAACATGGGAATTCAGAGGAGTGTCTTCCTTTATACTTGGATTTGACCCTTTAATATTTCTCATTACTGTATACCTTTTCATTTAGCACACTTATCTTATGAATACAACTATATACATATGATTTCATTTTCCAAACCAAATTGTGTTTAGGTATCAATAATTTGTGTAAAGACTCTTGTTTAATTAAAAGACTTAATTTTATTATATTATGTGATCAGACACAAAATGAAGATTAAAATTGCTTTCCCAAATCACACTTTTAATCAAAGGCTTGTTAGAAATGCAAGTTTCTAGAGTCCTGTAAAATCCTGATGAAATAAGTTCCTTGGAAACCACAGTTCTCTGTTGTGAACTATTGGTAAACTCTCTAGCATTATTTGGTACAGATTAAACTAGTCTATTTGCTCTCAGTATTAAGATATAAAAAATTCAAAACTAATGGGTAAAATCAGAAATGAATACATACGTAAAGGGATGGCTCAGAATGTGTAAAAACAAGTTGCTTCTTCACATATACAGGGACATATGCATGCCCACCCTTCTGAAATAATGTCTGAATAGAAAATTAGTCAAGGTGGAATAGTTACTTGAGTAGAAGACTGAGTGTTACTGGAATAGGGGGAACAGCCAGTGTAAAAGCTCTGGGGCAGAATGTAAACTTATTTTGTTCCCATTCAAAATGAAGCCCATATGACTTAAACTTCATAAACAGATAATGGGAAAAGATGAGTTTGCATTTTTGCCCATGGATGCTGTCAAGAAAGCATTGTTAAAGTCTCTCTTCCTACTGCCATTGTGTCTAAATCAGAGTCCCCCTAAAGAGCCTGAACATCTGCAGAAGTTGTTCATCAAAAGGCTGAGCTTTGAGACAACTGATGAGAGTCTGAGAAGCCATTCTGAGTACTGGGGAACACTCACGGACTGTGTGGTAAGGAGCAACCCAAACAGCAAGTGCTCCAAGGGCTTTGGGTTCATCACTTACACCACTGTGGAGGAAGTGGACACAGTCATGAGTGCAGGACCACACAAGGTGGATGGAAGAGATGTGGAACCAGAGAGCCGTCCCAAGAGAAGATTCTCAAAGACCAGGGGCCCACTTAACTGTGCAAAAGATCTTTGCTGGTGGCATTAAAGAAGAGACTGAAGGACCGGCCCCGCCACGGGTCGCAGCAGCTCGGGCGGCGGGAGTAGCGGCAGCGGCCAGGTAGCGTAGCTCCGGGAGGCTCCCGCGCGCCGTGGCCCGCAGCACCCGCACGCGCCCCGCGCGCCGCCAGGATGCCCAAGAGGAAGGTCAGCTCCGCCGAAGGCGCGGCGAAGGAGGAGAAGCCTGCTCCTGCCAAGGCGGACGCCAAGCCCCGGAAGGCGGCGGGCAAGGATAAATCTTCAGACAAAAAAGCTCAAAAAGGGAAAAGAGGAGCAAAGGGAAAAGAGGCTGAAGTGGCTAACCAAGAAACTAAAGAAGATTTACCTGCAGAAAATGGAGAAACGAAAAATGAGGACAGTCCAGCCTCTGATGAAGCAGAAGAGAAAGAAGCCAAGTAGGATTAATCATATACCATGTCTTATCAGTGGTCCCGTCTCCCTTCTTGTACAATCCAGAGGAATATTTTTATCAACTATTTTGTAAATGCAAGTTTTTTAGTAGCTCTAGAAACATTTTTAAAAAGGAGGGAATCCCACCTCATCCCATTTTTTAAATGTAAATGATTTTTTTTTAGAAGTGAAATCATTTACTGGTTGTTTATTTTTGGGTACAACCAGAAAATAGTGGGATATTAAATTATGGGAGGCTTGGACTGTCTTGGGTGTCAGCTTAACATTCCATAGGTGGGGGGTTAGTTTTGTGTCCTACAATACAAAGAATATTAAATGGCAATTTGGAGTCACAGTCTTGCATTTAATGTCTTGAATATTTTAAATTACTTCTTTTCCTGTGTTTTTTAGTAGAATCGTTTCCTAAAGAAGACCACTACTGGATCATTGCTGTCAGAATCGTGTGTACTCTGTAACATCTTTGGTCATGGAAGTCTAGTTTTCCTAATATTTTTAATGTGCCATGAAAGATGGAAAATTTGAGTATGTTGTGTGTGTGACAAAGTTTTGAATTAGTGGGACCTAAGTAACAATAGCATTCAAAGATACTGGTATTTGACATTCTATTCAGAAAAATTTGCCTCCAAATTCAAAGCTGGAAAGTCACTGGAATAACTGAAAAAGAATCACAGTATATAAGGCTTTTTAGATTTCTGGTATGTGTGTTAAGAATTGTGTACAAAGTGAAATGTCTGTACTGATTCTCAATACAGCCAATAAAAATCTCAAATACAAAAAAAAAAAAAAAAGAGACTGAAGAAGGTTACCTATGAGATTATTATGAACAGTTTGGGAAAACTGAAGTTATTGAAATCATGACTGACTGAGGCAGTGGAGAGAAGAGGGGCTTTGCTTTTGTAACTTTTGATGACCATGACTCTGTGGATAAGATTGTCATTCAGAAATACCATACTGTGAATGGCCACAACTGTGAGGTGAGGAAAGCCCTGTCAAAGCAAGGGGTGGCTAGTGCTTCATGTAGCCAGAGGTCACAGTGGTCCTGGAAACTTTGGTGGTGGCGGTGGTGGTGGATATGGTGGCAGGGGGGATGGCTACAATGGATTTGTTAATGATGGAATCAATTTTGGAGGTTACGGAAGCTACCATGATTTTGACAGTTACAACAATCAGTCATCAATTTTTGAACCCATTAAGGGGGGAAACTTTGGAGGAAGCTCTGGACCTTACAATGTTAGAGGCCAATACTTTGCCAAACCATGAAACCAAGGTGGGTATGGTGATTCCAGCAGCAGCAGTAGCTACGACAGTGGCAGAAGGATTTACTTCTGCTGGGAAACAAAGCTTAGCAGGACAGGAGATCCAGAGAAATGACAGGGAAGCCACAGCTACAGATTTGTGAACTCAACGAAGCACAGTGGAGGCAGGGCCTAGCTGCTACAAAGAGGACGTGATTTAGACAACACTCGTGTGTGGGCAAAACAACTTGAGGACTACGCTTGTGAGTAATTGTATAACAGGTTATCTTAGTTTCCGTTCTGTGGAAAGTGAAAAGCAATCCAGCACAGGTTTTTTTTTTTGTTTTTTTTTTAATTTTTTTTTCTTTAGTTGTAGATGGACACAATGTCTTTATTTTATTGCTTTTGTATGTGGTGCTGAGGATCGAACCCAGGGCCTCACGCATGCGAGGCAAGCGCTCTACCGCTGAGCTACAATCCCAGCCCCCCAGCACAGGTTTTAATGTAGACTTTTTTTTTTCCTTCACCCATGCTGTTGATTGCTAAACGTCAGTTTGGTCATGATGCTGAATAAATGTGTCTTAAAAAAAAAAAAAAGATGAGGTGGAAGAGGTGGACAGAGGCCAGTTCATTCAGGGTGTTGTGATGAGAAGCCACCAGGACAGCAAGCAGAAGAGTGACATGAGACTTAAAAAATTAGGCAGGCTGTTGTGTGAGAACGAACTATATAAGGACAGTTGGCAGTGGAGAAAACACAGCAAGGCGGTCTATAATAGTTAATGACTGGGCTGGGGTGGTAGCTGGAGGGAGGGAGAAGTAGCTGACCATGGGACATGCTTTGAAGTTGAGGAAATAGAACATATTGATGGACTGGATAGTAAAGAACTTGGTATGGGATTTTGTGTAAGGCTTTGGTTCCAAATATCTGTACTGCCCTTTGTTAGCTCACTACATGATCTTACCAGGCATATTTGTCTCCTTGTTTCCCGGATGTAATATTTTTTAAAAAGTACTTTTTTAGTTATCAGTGGATTTTATTTATTTATATGCGATGCTGAGAATCAAACCCAGTGCCTCACACATGCTAGGCAAGTGCTCTACCACTGAGCCACAATCTCAGCCATAATTTTTTAATCTCTAAAGATTATAGTGGTAATTTTCACTTTCTTGCCTAGTTTATTTTCAAGTTGCTTTTTATTCTACTTGTTTACTCAGCATGCATCTATACATAATTATAAACAGAAGAAAATATTAAATGTGAGTGAAAAGAAAGTTAGAAGGCATGTGAATTAAAACCGTTCCTCAGGAAAAAAAAAAAAAGAATCACCTATATAAAATTTAAAATAAAGAGTACTGCATATTCAAGTACTTGCCAATTATATATCTTATTATTTGTACATGAGTAAAGTTTATAGTAGACTTACATTTGGTTATATATGCACATTTCTTCCCTAGAGAGCTGGTTGTTAAACCTTCACCAGCACACCACTGACTAAACCAAGAACAGAAATGGTGTCTAGCCTCCTTGGCTTCTATGCTACAGGTCCACACTCGTTCAGTTGACCATTCTCTTGTCAAGAAAAGTACAAAGGTTTATACAATTACATCAAAAGGGAAAGAAATTGTCCTTAAGATCCAAAGCAGATAATTTAATGTGCCTAATCCAGTAGCTGGTAAGAGAGCTGCCGCACTGCACCTGCCAAGCGGAAAAATGGAGTGACTCCCAACAGAGGGCACTCCTGGAACCATAGCCTGATAGACACCTTCCCCCTTGAGGAGTCCTTATCAGATGAAGGCTCCTTGGGGGCAGAGCAGAAAGGTATAGGGACAGAAGGATGGAACAAAAGGAGTTTGAATTTCTTGGTCAAACTTGGTACGTAACAAAGAACATTTCCACCTTCCAGCAAATGGAGTACGGGTGAACACTGCAGCTCCTTACACATTTATTTCAAAATCATCATCGCTTGCAATTTAAAAATGTCTTCATAAAGGTGAAATAAAACAATTCTAAAATCCTGTTTGTTAATGGCCTTGTTTGGTAACTTTAAGCAAATTACAATAATCAACATTAAGTATTAAGGAGTTTTCTTGCGGGGGACAATAAAATCTTTCTTATTTTTTTAAATGGCAAGTCCTGTATCTAATCAAATCAGATTACTGACTGTCCATGTTATTCTTAAGTCCTTGTCCATGTGACTATTAAATTTTTTACATATAGTAAAAAATATAATCGGTGTTCCACATTTTTCACAAGTATTTTTTCATTTTGTCTTATTCCACCCATCTTATCTTTTCCTTAATGATTTTTTCCTTTAAGGTGGGGGGTGGGAAGGCAAAAGTCCACCAAACCTCTCTTGTTATTATCTATTATAATGAGGCAGAAACTTGCTAAAAGGTCATCCTCCAATGAAAAGGGAATAAAATTTTTTCATTTATGGAAAAAACACAGCTGTTCCAAGAAAGATTCTTCAGGTAAATTGCTTTTGAACATCCTATTCAGTTGCAAAAAATAAACAGGCAAAAAGACTTCTATGACCTCCAAATATGAGAAGAGTCAACGCTATCACCTTAAAATGTTCATGTATTGACCCAAAATAAAATGGAAACTGGCCTTAGAATATTTTATAAAATGCCTGTTATAGGCTAATCTTCAACATTAATAAGCTTTTACTTAACAGTATGTTCTTGAAAGCTAGGCATAGAAGTGCTCCAAAGAGATTCCCCCAGTCCCTTAAAAAAAAGGAATGTTTGGTGAAGGTCAAACTGACACCCTGATGGGGTCCACTGAGTAAGAGTGCGAAAATCCAATCAGTCTGGCATCCTACAAGGTAGAAAAGCCCCGTGCCAACACTTAACCAACTAATAACTGTGTATATGATAGTATATCCTGGGTGGAAAGTGATATACTTAATACGAAAGCATATCCAAGAAACTTAGAAATCATCTTGGGAATCTATCAAACTCTGTTATCTGCAGAGAAGGAACATGTATCTTTTACCACAAAGACACTGACTACGTTTTGTATTAAACATTTGTCAGACAGTTCTTTTTGTGTAACTTGTTATCCCAGAGGAAAATTTTCAAAACTCTTTGGTCCTCACCCACTTGCTAGATGTTTTCTCATTTGACCTTTAATTAAGGTGTGCCAGCGTACCTCTTCATGAATAAGAAGGTTAAGAAACACATCACTTATCAATATGAAAATCCAGAAGAAAGTAAAATGTCAGATTTCTGTCGTTTCGGCCAGATTTACTTCTATGGTATGTGCAATAACAATAGAAGACGCTGCTTGGGAAGCTCACCAAGGTATTTCCACTATACCAAAATAAGTAGCATGTCCCCAACGAATGAGTCCTGTTAATATGCTAAATTCTAATTCTCTGTGTGATCTTGGACAAGTAACTAGCCTTCTGTGAACTACTGGTGATACTTAAACACCTATTTTATTGGTTGTGACGAGGGCTTTTGATTTAATAACATATGCAGGGCATTTGAAGCAGTGCTTGGAACACAATAAACTCACCACTAGAACTGTATTATTCTATTTTCATGGGCAGCATATGCATTTTGAAGGTTTGTAGATACTTATAAGAAATAAGTAATTGGTTAAGTAGAAAAAATTATATAGAAGTCCTATAATTTCCAAATAAAATGACACTTTTGTTTTTGGTTAATCTACACTTAACCAGTTTTTCCATTTTTAAGATTTTTTTTTTTAACAAAGCTATTTCTCTTGATAGTTTCCAAAGTTGCATTGGTTCAGTCTAGAGATGAGAAAATATGCAAAAGTCCTATACCCCACCGAATACTGCACCTCCATTTTGCCCAATTCATAAGCTCATACAGCAAAGAACATCATCTTTCTAAGTAATAAAATGGGAAGCTCTTTCTGTCCAAGCAGCTCCCTGTATGAGCAAATTTCATTCTAACTAAAAACTTCTTATTGTAGTAATATGTACAGGTACTGCATCAAGGTCTTGGAAAGGAACTGGTGACTTTATGTATTTGGGTGCCAAAAATTTTGGTTACTGAAATCAGAGAAATCGGGGGTGGGGAGGAGACAAGAGTCAGTTATAACAGCAATTTAAAGACCTAGTTAAAACATAACCCTCTCTGTGAAGTCTTTTGCTTGAATTGTATTTGGGCACATAAATATCCTTTATCTATAGTTTAAGTTGATTGCAGTTAAGGGCTCTTAGCTATGCACAATAGGTGTTCACAACTGTTGAATGAGTAATGCCTTTCAACATTTTACTTGTTTTATTTAAAAATAGATGTCTCTTGCAGCAAATCAGGTAATTTATTTAAAATGGAGTGACAATATCTTCTGAATAATACCTATAACTAGACAGATTTCTACCCACAAAGGAGGTCTAACATGGTGTCCTATACAAAATGTCTTCACATTTGTTCTTATTCTAAATTATGAAATTATATTGTACTTCTCAGGTTCTGTAGATCTCTTGTGCCAGTTATTAATGCACTTTCTTGGAGATTCAAAACTACCCTTCAAGGCCAGCTCTACCATAATAAATACCATTTTGAAGAACATTTTTCCTTTACAGCAAGTATATTGTTCAGCTTCCTCAGTGGAAGACACTTGGAAGACATTGATAGTTCTGCCACTGCATGGCTGGTCAGCAGCTGTAGAACGCAGTGATGATCTGGCCCTGCTTTGAGTCCAGAATGGCAGCCTCAGTTGGACTAATGATCACCTTCCCATGTTCCCAACACAGACACCACATGCTCCTGACGCCAACCCTCAGTGGTATCCTAATTTGCACAGCATGCCAGTCCACTAGCCAAGGCTCACTTGTGTCCTGGAGACTGGCTGTTTGCTTGGTGATTATGGACAAATCTGGCCTGGGCAACCCAATGAATTTGTCTGCCATCACCCATTGGTCCTGACTGAGTGGATACTGACAGTTAATACAGAAGCCTGGAATCTCTGAAATAAAAGCTAAATTAACTTTCAGCTTTGAACTTGGACCAGACTCAAAACTATTTACAAAAGGTAAAATGTTCTATATATTTATCCTTAGAGGCATTATAACCCTAATTTTTTTTAAGCTTCTATTTTTCTAAGCCTTTCATGAGTCAAAGCACTTAACTTTAGCATTTCAGGTTAACAGTCGTTGTTTACAATGAAAACAGCAACAAAAAAATCCCTTAGTACTTCCTGCATACTTCTATCAGAAAGACAGAAAGAGGTATACAGTGAATCAAAATGCATTCTGCTGTCATGTATACCTAAATAGAATGAATACATTTTAAAAAAATAACAAAAAAGAAAGAGAAACACTATAGAGAAAATATGAAGTTGTGTCATATAATAAACATACTAGTGTTACCACCGAAGAACAGAATCTTCAGTAGAACCATCTCACCTGCAGTTATCACTGCTTAGAAAGCTGTTTTGCAGCATGGCAAGTTTGACCTTTTGCACCACAGAACTGAATTTAAACCCCAGCTGTGGACCTCCGAGCTTCAGCCAACTTGTGTAACCTCTAAGTTTGTAAGTGTAATCTCTGAGATTCTACGAAGGAGGTCTATCATTGCAAAATAGAATATATCTCCTAGATAGAAAGGAGGAAATTAAATGGGATAAGCTACCAGTACAATGATTTTTCCTTGTTTCCTCATTTTATAGGTAAAAACACAGAAACACAGAGCATAGTAATTTGCCAAGAGCATAGTAATTTATAGATAAAACTGAAATTAGGTTTAAAATACTCTTGATTTATAAGTATACAAACTTGGGAAGAAAATGTACTAACCACCAGTAAGGAGTTCTATTGGGAATGATAACAATTTATTATCATCCTGTAATTTCCTGATACATTTGCTATATGTGGCAAACGTGAGCCAAGTGGGACTGTGCTTTGGATGGGAAAAGACTCCATTGTTGCTGCACTGTCTATCAAACACAAGCAGCCCACATGCTCACAGCACACCACAGCATCCCTCTTTAAAGACATCGACTTACAACCAGAGAAATGAAAAGTTGTGCTCCATCTGTGTACAATGAATCAAAATGCATTCTGCTATCATGTATAGCTAAGTAGAATTAAAAAAAAAAAAAAGACATTGACCTAGAGCAGATCCTAATCAGTGAGTGCTTTCACTACAGCAAAAACTTCCAACAGATTCCTGCTGACTGGTGTTCTTTCCCCATTTTTACAAATACTGCATATGAGGGCCACATGAATCTTAAAAAGTAATTCTGCATTGTTACTTCTTTCTTCAAAAATCCAAAGTTTCCCATTAAAAACATCATGTTTAAATTAGTGATTAATCCTTACCTATAGTACATTTGGTTCTTTCATTTTGCTTTACCTGAGACAAAGTCTATCAGGACTTATTGTGTAATGAGGACAGATTTTCCTAGGAAACTAAGATTTAAGTGCTATTTTAGTTCTTCTCTCACATTCTCACTATAATATGTTAACTCACAGCACCACCTATCTGTCCATGAAAGATTAGAAAACAAGGTTTACTTTCCACACAATGGCCACATGGCTGGTCTATACAATTTATTGTGAAATTAAGTCCAAAGTTTAAAAAAGAAAAGATAATCTAAAAATAAAAGTTTCATTTGACATTTTATTAAATACCTTCTAATGGTACATATAAATGTCTTGGTCATGTTTCAAGTAGAAGTCTGGTTAGCAGGATTCAAATGATTTTAAGTTAGAATGAAACAATAAATAAACTATGTCTGTAAACACTAACTAGAAATTGCAATTAGGGAGAAGCAGAGCCATGTTGACTTATAAATCCCAATATTCATTGGTATTTTCATGCCTAAGTGTTAACTGGAATGTGTGTGGCTTTTTCTTTAGAAATATCTTAGTCATTTCCTGTTTAAACAGGAAAACAAAGAAGACCAGTTACAGCATTTCATTTTTCTATTCTTTCTGTGTGATACCTATCTATTAGAACTACATCAGTATAATGTGGAAGGGCCCACTGATCCACATACAGTTCACATCAACTACACCATATTCCTTTCTCAAATTAGCATTATTCTTTGATGTTATACTGTAATCAAATTCTTTTTAGAAATGACAATTTCCTACACAAACCTTATCTCTATAGAAACATTAGACAAAATATTTGTAGTCAGAATGAACAAGCATTTGTAGCAAAAGCTGAACCATCCCCTAAGAAGCAACTGGTTACATGAACAGCCCAGCTGTGTTGTCTACAAAGAATTAAAGTGTCTTCAACTGATACTGCATGGTGTGCAGTTCACAACAGTTCTACAAGGCAGGTTGAGGTGGGTATCACCAACCATCTCATCTACAGGAAAATGGTAGACTACTATTTATGGACATTAGTCCATGCAAAAGAGAACTCTAAGTCAAAGCTTACTTATGACTGTTTCATGCTCTAATGCTCAAAACCACTGGTGGTAGTGGTGGGACCCTCCAAATAATCAAATAATTTCAGCAAAAACTGACCTTGGAGCTGGGTGCAGTGGCACCATGCCTGTAATCCCAACGACTCAGGAGGCTGAGACAAGATGACTGCAAGGTTAAGGCCTTGGTAACTTGGCGAGACCTTGTCTCAAAATAAAAAATAAACAAACAAAAACACAAATAAAGCTGGGATGTGGCTAAGTGGTAACGCACCCCTAGGTTAAATCTGCAGTACCAATAAAACATCAAATCAAACTAAACAACAACAAAAAACTGACCTTGAAAATAATGTAATTTATAAGTTATCTTAAAAATTGCATTTGGTTACAAATTTCAGAATGTTAATATGACAAAAGTTTCAAAGACTATTTTTTAAAAATGGCCATTAACGCACATCAGATAGAGCACCGATCTCCTATATAAAGAACTCAAAAAACTTAACACCAAAAAAATAAACAACTCAACCAATAAATGGGCTAAGGAGTTGAATAGAAACCCCTCAGAAGATATAATCAATAAACAAATACATGAAGAAATGTTCAACGTCTCTAGCCATCAGAGAAATGCAATCAAAACTACTCTCAGATTTCATCTCACCCCAGTCAGAATGGCAGCTATCCAAAGTACCAGCAACAATAAGTGCTGGCGAGGATGTGGTGAAAAAGGCACACTCAAACATTGCTGGTGGGACTGCAAACTGGTGCAACCAATCTGGAAAGCAGTATGGAGACTTCTTAAAAAACTTGGAATGGTACCACCTTTTGATCCAGCTATTCCACTCCTTGGCCTATACCCTAAAGACTTAAAAACAGCACACTTCAGTAAAGCAGCCACCTCAATGTTTATAGCACACAATTCACAACTGCAAAACTGTGGAAGCAACCCAGATGCCCTTCAATAGATGAATGGATGAAGAAACTGTGGTACATATACACAATGGAATATTATCCAGCAATAAAAAAGAATAACATTATGGCATTTGCAGGTAAATGGATGGAATTGGAGAACACTATGCTAAGTGAAGTAAGCCAATCCCAAAAAACCAAATGCCGAATGTTCTCTCTGCTTAGTGGATGCTGATTCATAACGGGGGTGGGAATGGGGAACACAGGAGAAATGGAGGAACTCTGGATGGGGAAGGGGGTAGAGGGGGAAGGGAAAAGGGAATGGGTGTAGTAAAGATGGTTGAAAGATAGTAAAGATGGTCATCACTACCCTTGGTGCATGTATGAAGACACAAATGGTGTGACTCTATCTGGTTGGCAAACACAGAAATGGAAAAATTGAGCTCTATATATGTACTATGACTTGAAATGCATTTAAATAAATTAATTTTAAAAAATGGCTGTTCAAACTGAGTAACTAAATTAAGCACTTTCTTAGCAATTGATATATTGAGGCACTAATTATTTTAGAAGGTTCTCTTGTTTGGGCTTAAAGTTCATCATGTCATGCCTAATACAACTTGTACCATACAGTCTTTCTGCTAGTGATTTATGTCAGTCAATACCAGTGGGAGCCTTTCTGTGACTGATGAATTAAATTACTGTTCATTACCATCCAATTTAAATAGTTATCTCACCAGCATAGCAGAGTTGCCAAACCAGAGAAGCTCTTCTCACATTTATTTTTTTATTTTTATTTTTAATATTTTGTTTTGTTGTAGATGAACACAATATCTTTATTTTATGTGGTGCTGAGGATCGAACCCAGTGCCTCACGTATGCGAGGCAAGCGCTCAACCGCTGAGCCACAGCCTCAGCCCCCTCTTCTCACATTTATAATTCATCTGTTCTGCTCCTTGAGTCTTCTCTTCTACTCTTTCCAAAGTTTTACACTCCTTATCAGCTACTTTTCTAATGTCATGTTATTTAAATTCCTTCTTTTCTCCTGTAGAGTCCCTTTTAAGATGTTCCAGAGAACTTACTGATCTACTTCAAGGTTTTACTTCTATGTCCTAACATGCAATATAGAAATTTTTATATTTTCTCACATTTTTTTGTACAATAGAAACTTGATTAAAATGGACTAAGAAACAACACTTACATTTAAACCAATACTAACTTAAAGTGTTTGGTAGGAGATAACTATTTATTTAAATATATTTCAACTCAGCATGAAGGTGAGCATTTACTTATGAAGGTTTTAAATGAAGAAAGGTGTTTCACTGAAACAACTTTTTTAGTTTTTCTTTCTTCATTTTTCTTTCTTTTATATTCTTAAAAGTTCACAGTGTTACAGAAGTGAAAAATAAGACTGAGAGAAACATATATGGCTAAAACATATATGGCTATATATACATAAAAAATTTAATAATGTTGCAACAACCCCTGATACAGTGTAATCCTTATTTACTACTATCTAGAATAAACTTCTGTATATATTAAATTGTTCAAGTATATCTACAGCAGTGTTTGTAAAAAAACAGGTCTCACTGCTAACTTACCAGAAATCTCTTTGAAGACGACTTCTAACTTCAACACAACTAAGGTAGAAGGTTATTTTTTAGTGTACCACATATTGTACATTCTAAAATATCCCAAATTGTTCAAATGAGCCAAACGTAAAATCTGATTTTCACCTAGTTTAATATCCTTTCTGTACAGCACCAGAGGTTAAAAATGGGACCTGGCTAAGCAAATGTTCTCTTTCCTTTATTAGTTACAGTTTATCTTCACTTATTTCTACAACAATAAACCCAAACTGAAAATGAAGACAACTTGGGTCAAATGCTTTTCCCTTAAATAAATAAACATTTCCTTTCCTTCATACTTAAATACTCAATTGTTTTCTTGGTAACAACTATTCAATTAGCCTCTTGACTTAAAGGATTAGGCAAGCCGAATAGGATTCTCTAGGTTTGCTTTAAAACTTTCAAGAAACTTGGTAGCCAGTTCATCATCAACCACTCGACTGTCACTTGACATTGTGACCGTTATGAGCTGGTGCTGCTGCAGTTTGGCATTCCCTTCTTCATCCTCTGTGAGCTTAAGGACAGGTCGGAATCTCCCAACAGCCAAAATGCAGGCCTGCGGAGGGTTGATTACTGCAGTGAACTCATCGATGCCGAACATCCCCAGGTTGGAAATACTGGAGAAGGGAAAAAGCACCAGAAAGAAGGTGGTTTGTACATAACCAAAGTATATTTTCCCTGAAGCATATCTTTTTACTTTACTAAAACACAGTACAGTGCTACTGAACCTTCTACCAAGCTATTCAAAGACTAAAGGATATCCATCAGCACAAATAAATATTATATCTGTTATTAAACATTCAGCATTAGACTGGAGGTCTTAGGCAGTGAAATATGGCAAGAAAAAGAAATAAAAGATATAAGTACTAGAAAAAAGAAAAAGAATTGCTGTTATTCAGTTGATTATGTACATGAAAAATTGAAGGCTCTATAGATAAATTAATGTCACTAGATAAAACATACTACTAGGAGAGAATGAAATTGAAAAGCAATACCATTTATAATGGTACTGAATACAACATATCAAGAAATAAATTTAATGAAATAACATGAGACTTCTACAAAGAAAATTATGAAACATAACTGAAGGAAATCAGAGAACTCAACAATACTCAATACTAGGAAGATGATAATTTTCCTCCAGTCAAAAGAGTTAATGCAATCAAAATACCAGCAGGGTGTAGAGTGTGTATGTGTGTGTTGTATCTATGTATAAAAAATGTCAAATTGATTTAAATTTATTTGGAATATGGAAAGCTAGAAAAGACAATCTTAAGAGTGAAAAAAAATTGGAAGATTTTCCTTAATATATATCAAAGTTATTATAGCTTAGTTAAAACTGAGCAAGAAATAGAAAACAGGACAATGGAGAAGAAGATAGAACACAGAAACATATCAATACATACACCTTCTCAATGCCATGGAGGAAAAATTATTTCAATAAATGATTCTGGGTTCAATTAATATATACATGGGGGGGGGGCAGAGAAAACCTGACTTCTACTTTGTTAACATGTAAAAATCCAATATCAGATGGACTATGATCGACATTGAAAAGTAAAGGTGGAATGCTTCAAGATGACCACATAGAAGAATTAATTAACTTCATGACTCCTGGTCAGGCAAAATAATTCCAACAAAACAAATAGTGCCAAATATTAAAAAAAAAAAAAAAAAAAAAAAAAAAGATAAGTAAAAATCATTAAAATTCAGAACTTCTGTTCAAAAAAAAATCACCAAGAAAAACAAAAGGCAAGCCATAATGGGAAAAGGTATATGAATTAGTACCTATGCTACAAAGGCCTGTGTATCTGGAAATAACAATAACTCCTACAAATCATTTTTAAATCTGCATGCAAGACTTCAACAGGTACGTTATCTGATGAGTTACAAGATACCCAAATGGCTGAGAAATGCAAAAGTAATCAACCTTCTTAACTGGCATTTCCCTGACAATAAACAGCACTACTACACCCTCCAAGAATCATTAAAATTTAAAAGCTAACATTAAAATGTTGGCAAGGATATAGAGCACTAGGGATTCTCAAGTACTGTTGAAGGAAGTATAAATTTGTATAATTATTAGAAAATTATTTGGCAGTATCTACTAAAGCTTTTAATCCAAGAATTCTACCTTTAAGTCTATAGAGTGTCTATAATGTAAAAATGTCATATTTACTATAACACACTAGTAAGAACACCCATAGTATCATCATTATTTTTTTAAAAATATTTTCTTAGTTGTCAATGGATTTTATTTATTTCTATGTGGTGCTGAGAATCAAACTCAGTGCCTCACACATGCTAGGCAAATGCTCTATCACTGAGCCACAACCCCAGCCCCACTATCATTATTTTTAGTACCAATAGTACCAATCTGGAAACAACACAATACCCATCAAGAATAAAATGGATACTGGCACTTTTATGTAACAGAATGCTACATTCTACAACAATGAATAAATGGCTGCTTCACAAAACAATTTGGTGAATCTCTCAGGTATTAGTGATAAGTGAAAAAAATCAGGCAATAACTAAATTAGAGATCATAAGTAGAAAGAAAATAGCTGAGGTTCATAAATACATTGCATTTATAAATTCATTTAAAATTAAAGTTTATTATTTAAAATAAAACTGAATGTCATTTCGTGCTGGTCATTGTCCATTCAAAAGAACAACCATTCAACACTAATGGGTTCCTATAACTTTAACAGGAAAGCATGACTAGTCTAAAAAATATTTCACATATTCTGGTATCTAAATAAATGATGTGATATTTTGTTTCAATTAAAAAATGTTTCAGATAAATAAACAAAACAGGTTGAAATGGACTTCATAAGTTGAATTTTTTTCTTTGATGCTACAAATAACTAAGAATTTAAATCTTACCTAAAAGATCCTCCTTGGTATTCTTCAGGTAACAATTTTCCATCTCTTGCTTTCTTTGATAATGCCTGAGAAAAGTACAAATGAAGAATGACAACACAAAATGTTCTATATTTAATCATGTCACTCATAATATTTGTACAGGCTACACTCTCACCTGATATGTCCTGAATCAATTTTATAAGATGTTAGATATATAATTTTCTCTAATACAACAAACAAGGTACAGATAATCCGAGAAGCTAAAGTTCAGCAACTCCAAAAAAATTTTCAAATGTTAGACTAACTCTGTGCATCAATAATATATACAATGTTTTAGTATCTTCTATATACACAATGTGATTTTCTATTTTGCCTATAACCCTTTTTCTCGTAAGGCAAAAATTCCAAAGGATACATCTGCCAAAATTTACTTTATCATTTTCCCAGTGTTATAATTTGGCTCACTGGTTTCTTCTGAACTATTCCAGATAAATTTTCAGAAGTGGAATTATAGCGCCTTGGAGAAGGGCCTTTTTTAGTTCTGGACATCGCAGCTGAAACATTTCCTGAATGAACCAGTCCAATTTATACTGCTACAAGGAATATAAAAATTACTAGTTTCGCATCACTCTTTTTATACTGATTTCTAAAAACTGAGAGGGAAATGCCAGATGACACTAGCACTTAGAAAACTAGTTAAAATTTCATCTCACTTACACTTTAAATTAACTACAGTTCTGTTAATCTTTATTTCTCAATACTTCAAAAGCAAGGGACAGAGGTTGAATCATTATACACAAAAATCAATAATTAATGTATAAGAGGAAGGATAGAAAAAAGTACAGTCATTTGGGTAGATGAAATAAATTTGGGCTTTCTTAATATTTTGTATTACACAGCCAAAATAGACACTATTACAATCATAGTTGAGAACTATTTAATTTTAAACCACAGACAACTGAAGTCCAAAAGTGATCAACACATTATTGGGACTTATTGACAACTAAAACAATTATAAATTTATACTACTTGGATATAGCTACTTATAAAACTATAAATTTAAAGTGAAAATGAAGATAAGCTTTCACTTGTATAGTCTTGGAATATCAGAAACAGAACAATTTACAAATGTATTATTTTTTGCCTTTAAGTAATATAATTATGCACATGATTTGAACAAACATGTACCACGTGATCTTTGAAAGACATTTTTTAAAAATGCAGATGATCTCAACAGATCTTGATGAATTACCAGACTGAAACAAATAAATAAATTTCATTGTAAGAAATATATTCAAACAAACATGTTGTATGTTTAAAAAAAAAACTCTGCAGACAATCTATCAGCTGGATATGTCTGTCAATGGACTCTAATAAGAGACTAGAATATATATAAAATCTGAGAAAAATTGCTGATTTGGAATATTTACAATTCTAACTGGAATCTCCTGGCAATATGAACTTTAAAACAAAGTGCATGTTACCTGAAGCATCCAGATGGAAGGAAAAGAGGTCTAGCAAATGTTTCTACAATATTTCACAAGTTTTGCTAATTCATTCAAAAAAATTCACTGGGTCTTTATGAGGTAAACTTTGTCTCTGCCTTTTAAAACTCTCATAATTAGTCAGGAATTAAGCATAGCATGGTATCTACGGCTTGTTACCATGTTACTGTACTCAGGGAATTACACGGTTGAACTTGGCTGGCATCTACACTGACATCTTTACAATTCCTGATGGTCAAAAAATGAGTATGTAGCACAGGTGTCTTTAACGAGGGGTCCATAGATCTACAAACTTTTCAAAATTATCAACAAGTTTTTATTGGAAAAAAAGTTAAAATAAGTTCACTGAGAAACTACTATTCCAAGCTATTTACATACATACACATGTAATTCAGAAAATGGTAAAGAAAAAAACAGAGTTCGTCTAGAATTGGACAGATAGCAATAAATGACAGTCAACATCAGACAGGAGGGTACACAGGTCAGCAAATAAATAAGACAATTTCAAAGACTAATAAGCTTTCATTAAATGACAATAAAACAGGGTAATGGGATAATGTTAAGGACTACTGAAGCTATGGAAGCTTCAGCAAGACTTATAAGAGTGGCATTTGAACTGATAAAAAGTAGAGAGCCAAATGATAATCACGAAAAATGTGTACTGGAGGTATATGTTGCTAACAAAAGTCCAGAGCTCAGCCTGTCCATGATCTCACAGTCCCCTCAAAAAGTCTGCTCTTGTCTCATCAGGCAGAGAGAGCTTGGGTCTCTTCATTGCAGGTTCTCTTGTCCACTGCCTGCTGCAAAGGCCACAGCCTTATATTCCTGCTTGAGTCTTCACTGCTTCTTTGGGAGACTATTCTCTGAACTCAGTTCTTCCTTTCTTACCTCTTTTTGCCCCAGTCATGCATCTCAAATTCTGACTCACAAAAATGGTAATATAACAGACAGAATACCAGTAACAGTAGTCCTTTTTGTTGGTGAACTGAGTCAGCAATTACAGTGCATCTGGTCTATAACTGATTCTTCAGATAGTCTTGTTTATTTCCTAAAGTCCGGGAACTGCTTCTCAAATACTTTCTTGAGAGGAAATACTACTGGTTCTGGAAGGATCATAATCCAAATGAGACAGACAAATGTGGCTAACTACTACAAGAAATAACAAAGCTGCTGGGAAGCACAGGCTGTAGCCTATGACCCAACCAAATGGGTCCAATTACCTGCTCAATCCATCAATAGGTTTAAGATCATGGGTAACTCATTTCACTTTTTTTCCTCATCAGTTTCTTCATAGACTTGATCAAATTATCATTATGTTCTTGGTAGAGTAGTTTTAAAGATGACTGAAAAGAGTTTATATAAAAGGCTACAAAAAAGTTGGCACACAGTTATGCCAGCTGCTATTATTATTATGGTTCTTGTTCTAATTGTTCATTTCACAGATACCTTCAGGATTCTTTAAACAAGATTACGTACACCATATT
The DNA here is from genome assembly GCA_004024805.1 of Geosciurus inauris. Classification (NCBI taxonomy): domain Eukaryota; kingdom Metazoa; phylum Chordata; class Mammalia; order Rodentia; family Sciuridae; genus Geosciurus; species Geosciurus inauris. Next base: position 63,117 of record PVHX01001893.1, read on the forward strand.
TTTTAAAAAAATATTTATTTTTTTAGTTGTAGGTGGACAGAATATCTTTATTTTATTTTTATGTGGTGCTGAGGATCGAACCCAGTGCCTTACACGTGCTAGGCGAGCACGCTACCACTGCGCCATAACCCTAGCCCCACATACACCATATTAATATATGAATTAGGCATATTGTTCTATGTGGTATGAAACAGATTTTATTTCTAGAATTAAAACCATTATAAAGTTTGTCTGTTCAAATACATAAACATTATACTTTTTAACAAACCACAGTATGAAGCTTGATGTAGAAATAGTGACATGATTCAAATTGTGTAAAAATGACACTCTAAAAGTGAGCATTTACTGTCTTTTTCGAAGAGTAGGGTTCAAAATATAGGAACACTGAAGCATAGGACAGTGCAATTATTACCAAAAGAAAACCTGAAGCTACACTTGGTTACCCAGGCAGATGCTGTTTTTTGCAGAGCAGGACAGATTCCAATATAATCTTGCTTGATTTACATTGAGCCAAAATCTTTATTGGATATGAAGGACACATGTGTGCATGTAACTCTCTCTTTTTCTCTCTCTCAAGGTTTCTAATATATACTGTAATTCAAACATAAAAATGGACACATGCACACGCATATAGACAGACACACACACACATAAACATATGCTCAAGGTTTCTAATTGCTGCGTAAATGCTTATTAGTTTAGAGAAGCTAAATGAACATTATCCTTGTGAAAAAAACATAATTCTGAAGCCACAGTTAAAAAGACAACAATACTACCCAAAATTTAGTGTTTTTTAAAAATCATGTTTATATCTTCTAAACCATTTCAGTAAGAAGCTAATTTTGGAAAAATTCAGAGCTGTCTCTCTCTTACAAGTGTGTATACACATACATATGCCTCTGTACACTAAAGAACTACTACACTGACATGCCAAGCACAGTGCCTCCTTCTCATGAAAAGCTTCACGGTATCTCCAAGCCCCCTTTACTCCTGAATGGAACCAACAGTGGTTATATCCATAAAGGTCGTTATGCTTTGCACAGTATGATGCATGGGCTTGGCATGAAACACAACCAGCAAGAGTGCTCCATACAAGAATGTATGTGGTGAACCAAATCTAATCCAACTATTTGGTAACTAGGAGCAAGAGAAAGAAAATGTGGTGGCAAAGAAGAGGAAAATAAATTAATTAATTAATAAGAAAGTAAACGGTAAGAAGGAGGAGAGAAGTAGTATGGCACAGAGGTGATTAAGTATGAGATCTAGGATCAAACTGCCTGGGTTTAAATAAATCCTCACTTGTACCACTATATCACCCTGGGCTAATAATATTAAATGAAATACTTAGCCCAGTGCCTGGCACATCAGAGGATCAAAGGTAGAATGTTGATCACAGACAGGCAAGTGAGTAAGAAGCAGGTAGAATAAAAAGAGCAGCGAAAGCTTAGCAAGTCTTAGAGGTGCTGAGTGCCAGGAAATGATCAGGGACCCTCACATTCCAAAGGTTCTGACTGCCCTCCCACTGCTGTCCGGCCCAGCTGAAGGCTGCTCAGAGTGCCTCACTACTTCTAAAACTTAGGCTCCTTGAGGGCTCAAGGAAAGAGAATGCCAACATAACTGTTTTACTTATTACAGTAGTAAAATTGCTAAATTATCTGGAATCAAAGAAATCATATACTAGTGGTTAATTTTTAAAATTTAATGAATATAAAAATAAAACTGTAGATTACTGTTAAGGTTGGTAACTTAACCTTTAAATAGTACCTTATACTTCACATGTAATCTCCACACTTAAATCTCACTTGAACTTCACAACAACACTGAAATGCATATATTCTGAGTACTGATAAAAACCTTTGATGAATAAAAGGCATGTATAATAGCCCTGTATCTGTTGATTTACTTTCCACAACTTCAGTTAGTTATCCATGATCAACCTCAGTCCTCAAATATAAAATGGAAAATTTAAAACAATAAGTTTTAAATTGCTGTTCTGAGTAGCAGGATAAAATTTTGAACCAACTATCCTGCCAAGGACATGAATCACCCCTTTGTCCAGTGTATCCACATTATACACAGCTACCTGCCTACCAGTCACTTAGTCTGTCTCGGTACTAGATCAACCGTCCTAGTATGGCAGTGTTTAGATTCAAATAATTCTTATTTTACTGAAAAATGGTGGCCCTAGGGGCAAGAATAATGATGCTGGCAATTTTACTGTAATATACTATTATAATTATTCTACTTCATTATTAGTTGTTAATCTCTTACTGAGCATAATTTATAAGTTAAACTTTACCATGGCTATGTAGGTATAGGAAAAAAAAAAAACCAGCATTTTGGAATGTACCCCAAGTGGATAAGGGACTCAGTAAATCAATCTATTACTTTGACTTTTGACTTGGACAAATTAATATCACCCTTCAATTAAGAAAAGTTGTATTTTCATCTATACAAACATACTCCATAAATCTTCAAAGGAGAAAAAAACACCTTAACATGTCAACTACACTAAGTTTGCCTTTAATTATACTGAACTCTAAAATCCAAGTAAGCTCAACATGTAGGTTATGTATTTACAACCAAAATAACTTACATTCACTTATTTATTTTGAGCAAATAGTCCTACGTATGTAGATTGTCAGCTCACCAAATAAGTCTTATCTTCTGTCTTTTATTCACCTTATAACTTGTTCTACCACTAAACATACAATAGGTCCTTGATGGATGGAAAAAGAAAATAAATCACTTACTCAAATGAACCTGAAGATTTCAATATAAACACTTCAAGTCCTATGATACTTCTGCCAAGAAATACCCTTGCAAATTACTGAGGCTGTAAAGGCTGACTTACTGCCTATGTTCCTGCTTAGTCAACAGATTTTTTTAGTGAAAGCAGATTCCTCCATATTGAAGCTAAAAAAGAAAACTGCTTTTCAAGATATAGGAAAAATAAAGTACCTTGCCTCTCGAATGCTAAGTACTTTCAGTGGTCTCAATTTTAAAGAGGAAATGAGTAAAATAAACTTTACAAATGGAATGTTGTTAACACTGAGGTCTGGTTATGACTACTTTCATAGAAATGTAGTTTCAGCTTTATTTCAACTTTAAATAATCTAATGCTATCTCAAATAGCATGTTAGGACTGAATTATGGACTATGAAATAAAGCTTATATCTAGAACTTAAATGAAGTTGCCTTCTAATTTATCTATATTTTATTTCTGAATTTTTGATAATTAAATTTTTAAAAATTGGGTTATATCTGAATAAAAACTTAAAAGTTTATAATACACAGATGAGAATCACTTGAAATATTCCCTCTCCAACAAATTACAGTGTAACCAGAATGTCAAGACTATTGGAAAGTAATTAACTGAAAGGCGAGTTTAACGATTTGAAAGCACAGCATTTGTTAAGACATACCTTTACAGAGTCAGCAATTTCCTGTATACCTTTAGCAGCAGCATCTTTTATGATTGGTGTAATTAAACCTTTATCTGTTGCCACAGCCACTGAAATGTCAATAGAGGGCAGTTGCTTCGGGCCCTCTCCATCCCAGCTTACATTTACTCCTGGCATTTGCTAGAAATAGAAAAAACATGTTATTAAAGAAGCAGCTTTAGACTGAGGTGGTTGCAGAAAAATAATTAACATTTTATGCATTCTCCAAAGTGAATATAGCTGGACACAAGAAAATAAATAAAATTTTGGTTTGAAAAAATGGTTTAAACCTCTATGTTGTTTATTATCTATGTCTGAGAAAAATGGTTAAACATACATCTTCTGTGAAACAAGTGTGAGGAAATTCTGATGGTGTACATGTTTTGATCTTTTTATATCATGGCTAAAAAAGGCTTTCCTTTGTTAAACCTAATTGCCAGAAGGCAGTTAATGTTCTTTACACTTCCTGCCTCATGATAAGCAATATGACCTTGAGAAGGAGAGCAGAAAGGGTTAGTGATACTCAACTACATTTCTTTGGCATAAAGGAAGCCTGAATTTAGCACAGCTCTGGAGTATATATTAGCAAACCCTCAATAAATGACTACCCTATTTAAAGAGATTTCCCAAGCTTCATAAGAACTACATATGAGCACATATACATTTAACATATAAACAACTACATTGAAAGATGGGGATAAAACCAGATGGGATGACTAAATGCATGGAAACATTACATTGATGAAGTTGCCAAATATCATAAGATAGTGGTGAAAACAGACATCAAAAGTTAATTTCTTGTCCCCAAAATTTCTTGCTTTCTACAGAATAAGATTCAAGCTGTTCACTATGCCATTTAAGCATGGCAGTGCATAATTTTGATTCCATTCTACTAATGTCATTTTACTTGTGATCACTCCCCTAAGATGAATTCTCCATCTTAGTTCAACTGCTCACTGCCATGCTAGGCTTGTGCATATTTCAGGATTACCTTCACATCACTTTTTTTAAAATATTTTTTTAGTTGTTGATGGATTCTTATTTTACTCATTTATTATTTATATGTGGTGCTGAGGCTCAAACCCAGTGCCTCATGCATGCTAGGCAAGCGCTCTACCACTGAGCTACAGCTACAGCTCCTTCACTCATTTTTCAATTGCTCTTTCCATTTTTCCATCTTTCAAGGCTCAGATCATTTATTAATTCAAAACTGAGATAACGCCAAAAGAATAAAATATGAAGTTCTAGCCCCCTGTAAGGTTTTTAAATTCTTCACAGACAACATTAAAGTAAAACCCAAACCCAACCCAAACAAAAACTCCTCATAAATGAAGACTATGTGGCAAATAAATTCAATTAGAAAACTATGTAATAAAAATACTTGGGACATAGTCTATGTTGCAGTTAAAGGAAAATTTATTATAATCTTAGGCCTTGTTAATAAAAACAGAATTAAAATGAATTACACATTCAATATTATAATCAAATATTTCTAACCAAGATGACGCTAAAGAAATAAGGAAAAAATACAAAATAAAAGAAACTGATAACATTAAACATGTAATTATAGAAGCAAGACAGAGTTTCAAATCGCTTTGGACAATGAGAACGTTTAAAAAATTACAAGAAATAAATTTAACTGATGCTAGGCTAATATGTTAGAAAATATAGATGAAAGGGTGATTTTTCTGGGTACATACAAGCTTTCATAATTGGTTTAAGAGAAAATTAAAAATTAAAGAGATCAATAACTAGGAGGGAAGAATAGAAAAACAGCCAAGATGGCCTCCTCAAAATAGAAGGCTCAAAATTTCACTGGTGAGTTCTATAAAACTTTAAGAAATAAATTTAAATTACAATTACTTATGGTTTCTGATATATGAAGAAACATTAGCAAATAGCTAATAACCACTAGAAATTCATCTAGGAAGTATAAAAATGATTCATGATTAGAAAATCATTACAATAATTCAAAATATTTGGTTGAGAAAAGCTATATGAACATGAATAAAAATGTTGAAAAGGCTTGACTTCAAAGTTCTCTATTATTGTATTTTTTGAAGAATAAAAATGAATTCATTTAAAGTGTACTACAAATACATTATTAAACAAGCAGCAATTCAGAAAACAGCCTCATTACAGAGAAAAGGCAGGAAAGAAAATGGCGTTGAGTGGGAAGGCAGGAAGCTGGGTTCTGGATTACATCTCCAGCCAGCCACCTCCACTTCACCTGCCTTTGTGCTTATCTATGCTACAATATCTACTAGGCTCCTCACACTTAACACATTCAAAACCAAACTAAAGATTCCTTACCTCAAACTTGCTTCTCCCCCAGTTTTCCCAATCTTAGCACCTGGATTAAGTCTACCCCTCACACTGTTTTGAAAAGAACTCCTTATTCTTTCTTTCTCTCACATCCCACATCAAATCCATTAGTAAGTCCCGTTGGCTCTATTTCTGAAATGTAAACAAAATCTCCACTTCACTGCAGCTCCACTGCCACCCTCTTAGTTGGAGCCATGGTCATTTTCTGCAGCCTGCTAGGAGGGCTCCCTGGCCTCTCTACTGGCTACAGCTACTTGTGACCATGGCAGTGTCCTCCCTCCCTCCCCTGCTTTAAAGTAAGTCTGATCACATTAGTCTTTTGCTTTAAATTTCTAAAAGCATCCTTCTCATTCATAATAAAATCACTAGTCTTCACCATGGCTGACAAGCCCTCATGTAGGCCTTTAGATTCCCTTTAACACCTTTTTCTCTTCTTAAAAAAAAAAAAAAAAAAACAAAAAACAAAAAACAAAACTCTCCACTCTGTCCACTCTTGACACCCTACACCCTCAAGGCTGTGGCTCTGGAAAACACGATACCCACCTCAGAGCCTCTGGTTTACTGCTCCCTTGTCTGGAGTGCTCCTCCACCACAGATCTATTTGGCTCATTTTCCCCTCTTTTGTTGATCCCTGTCTCTGTTGTTACCTTGCCACAGAGGCTTTCCTTAACTCTTGAAAACAGCACCTAGCATTTTGGCTCCTTATCCTTTCTTTTTCTCCTAACATGTTTATTGGGCCCCCTCTACAATATAATACCCATGAGAGCAGAAAATACATAGGCTTTTGTTCACTACTATATCTCTACTGCTCAGAATATATTTAGCAATTAGTATTTGTTTTTTGGTGCCAGAGATTTAACCCAGGGGCCCTGAACCACTGAGCCATATCCGAAGTCCTTTTTGTTTATTATTTTCAAACAGGGCACACTAAGTTTCTCAGGGCCTTGCTAGGTTGTTGGGGCTGGCCTTGAACTTGTGATTCTCTTGCCTCAGCCTCCCAAGTAGCTGGGATTATAGGTGTGCACCACCACACCTCGTTCTTCAATTAGTATTTGTTGAATAAATGGTCTTTAAATTGCTAATATTAGTTTGTGAGCCCCATTGACTTTTAATTTCTTCATCTGTAAAACAAGGGAGGTAAGATTAAATAACAGGCTATTTCTAGCAATAAAATCATAAAATTTTTGTTACTTAAAAATGAGAGTTTTATTCTTTTTTTATAAAAATCCCAAGACATGAGACTATTTTAGAAGCCAAAATTATTTGGGCGTTTGCCACTTACTTTAAGAGTAACAGCTGCCGCCTTGATAATAAAATCATTTACTGATACTTTAATGTCATCTGAAAGAAAAATAAACATATTAAAATTAGTATTCACAATAAATAAAACTTTTAACATTGACCTTTACAATGTCAACCTTGTAAATTATGGACTGCTCTGACAAACAATGATAAAAAATACCATAGATTTTTTTTTGAGGTGGGTACTGGGGATTGAAATTAGGGGCACTTAACCACTAAGTGACATCCTCAGCTCTGTTTTGTATTTTATTTAGAGACAGGGTCTCACTGAGTTGCTTAGCCCCTTACTTCTGCTGAGGCTGGCTTTGAACTCGCAATCCTCCTGCCTCAGCCTCCCGAGCCTCTGGGATTACAGGTGTGTGCCACTGCACCTGGCTTATAGATTTTTGTTTTCTGGCTTAGTTAATAAAGTTTCCCTGATGAGAAAAACTTGTGTTTATATGATTCCTAGATAAATAATAAGTGTAAAAGCTTACTTCTAGGGATTAAGGGTGTATCTTAGAGATAGATTATATATGCTTAGTATGCTCAAAACTTGTGATTTGATTCCCAGCACCACCCCCCACACAAATCACTTCTGAGTCTTAATTACAATTTTTTAAAAGTACTTGAATATTATGCATGAGAACTTTACGGATATATTACAACTATAATTAGAAAGAAAGAAACCAACTCCTATGATTCTAAAAAGACAGTCTTTGTGTTGTGTGTAACCAGGAAGTTTACAAGATGACTCTTTTTTTCCTTCTTTTTCTTCAAATGTCCTTATTCTGTGCATGCTTTGTAACATATTGACTATAGCAGAAGAGTAGTATATGTAAGTGCTTGAGATAAATAATTCTATGCATTTGTAGGGTGTGTTCAAAAATTTCTTCTTACTAATGGGATGTAAAAAGAATTTAAGATGACCACTATATTAAACAAGAGCTGCTTTTAAACTCAACACGACAGGATATGGCAAATGGCAAAGATGAAGCAATGTTGGCATAGGTCCTAGTGCAATAAATAAAATGAGGTTCTCTGTCTAGATTTATGGTGAATCCATTTTAATTTATTTCCTCCCAGTGTACATAACGATTTTAAGATAAAGCCGGGATTCCCTCCCTTTCCACAGAACTGATCAGAGCTAAATCATGTACTTTATACTCTGCTTTTGCAATGGTATGGTGTTAGAAAACAGAAATCACACCTGATTCTTTCTTGCAAGAGATTCTAGAAAAAGATCTAGTCAATGGCACGTGGCAAGAAACACATATCCTGTTACTACAGTATCATGGAATTTTACATGAACATTCACTCTCTCCGGAAGTATGCTGGAGATTTTAGAAAGAGATTAATTGCCAGGAACTTAAATACTGACAAGCTGTCATAGTAAATGTTGGCTCCATGATATCATAGCTCTTCTAATTCTAATATCCAGAAACATATGAACATTCTGGTTTGTTTGTTTAAAACTCCTTTAGGAGTAGAAATGTAAACAGATTTTCAGTGTTCAGAGACTTTTTAATAATAACACCACACAAAAGATTTTGGTCTGAAAAACTCGAATATGTGCACATTTTAAGAGTTCATTCGACTTCCTTGCACAGCTTCTGCAGTCTCTTTTTCACTTTTCCTGCTATCTCTAAGTATAGAGTGAAACCCCACAGCCCCAAATCTACTCCCTAAGCCCACAGTCCTCACCTAGATTTCGGTCCTCAACATATTCCAACATATGGAAGCATCCGTGAGTTGCTCACTTTCTTCACCTTAAAACACTTTTCGCTTACTGCTTCCTGTGCCACCACACTCTTCTGGGTTTCTTCCATTCTGTCTACTTACTCAGTCCCTTCCTTTAAACACTGCCATCACTCAACTAGGAACTTTGGGTTTCATGGTTTTGATACCATTTATATATAATGCTGCCCCTCAGAATTCTATTTCTGTCCTAAGCTATTTGGATTTTCAAACTTGTACAGCTAACTTCTCACGTGATATTTCTACCTACACAGCTAACAAGCATCTCAATTCTAACACGTACAAAGGAGATTTGTTCTCAAGTTCCTCATTTTTAACTTGTTTTTATTATGGAAATTTTGAACATCAATGACACTTATTGAGTAGGAAATAGTTTGTAATGATGTACTAACAATGAAAATCAAATGTTTTCATTTTTATGTTGTTTTGTTACAAAAGTAAAACATGGAACAGGCTTACGGATTTTATAACCTTACATAAGAAAGAGGAATGGAGATGTGGGTTCTCTGACATGAGAAAATCCCTAATTGTAAGGGCATACCAAACTATGTAAAGATACTAACTTAATCAATATCTCCAGCAAAAGATTACTGCTTCCTGTCTCACAAGAGGAAGACAACAGAAAAATTATTTATGACTAAGCAAGTATGATTTGAGATATATGAGGGTTGCTTCCATAGTTAATTTTTTCAAAAGGTATCTCTTTCCCTGGAATGGCCTTCCATTTGGTTCCTTCACCTTTAAACAGTGGTCAGTTTATCTTCATGCTGAAAGTATGCATATAAACTGACTTATCACTCCTGCTTTCACTCACCATGCAGAAAGCTGTAAGAAAGTCCTTCCCACCCTAACAGGGTGAGGGGAAAAGCAGGATAAATTTACAAACTTTTCACTTCCTAACTTTTCTTGAGCCCTTTAGGGAGCTGAGGTTACAAAGCAAACAGTTGAACTGAATGCCTAAAGGAGATAATCTGCTCTGAGGAGATCAACACAGGAAATGATTACCCACTGTCAGGGCATGGGACTGTATAGGACAGAGTATGTCACCATGTGCATGAACAGATGGGGAATATCAGCAGAGATGGAAACTATGAAAAACAATGAAGTGGAAATCCAGGGAGAAAACACATGCTATCAAATATAAATAATATTTTTTCTCAAGTTTTATAGACTAAACAGCAGAGAAAAGAATCTGAATTTCAAGTTATACAAATAAAAATTATTCAGATTGAAACACAATGAAGAACACATAAAGCAGGAGATACAGTTAATAATTCTGGAAATTTTCCAAAATTATGGTTAAAGACAATAAACTACAAATCCAAGAAGGCAAGAAAAATCCAAACAGGATAAATGTAATAGGCAAAGGGCAGGGGAATCCTAGGTATTTAATATAAATTGCTAACAGAGAAAAAGGTAAGAAGGGGAAAAAGCATACACAGGGGAATAAAGATTAAGAATAGCAGCAGACATTTTGCAAGACAGAGGACAATGGATGTTATCTTTAAAAGTTCTGAAACAAAAGACCCTTAACTCAAAAGTTTATACCCAGCAGAATTATCTTTCAAAAGTGAAGGTGATATCCACCAGGATATTCTTTTTTAATCTAAAAATTTAGAAAATAACAAGTGTTGGTATGGATGGGAAGAAATTTTGCACACTGTTGATGGGAATGCAAAATAGTGTATCGTACTGGTATAACCAGATTATTCAGCAATTCTGCTTCTGGGAACATACCCAAAAGCTTTAAAAGTAGGAATTCAGAGATATATGTGTATTCATGGCAGCACTATTCATAACAGCAAAAAGGTAGAAATAATCCAAGTATCTACAGACAGATGAGTGGATGAACAAAGTACAGTGTGTATATACAATGGAATATTAGCCTTACAAAGGAAGGAAATTTGGATCCATGCTAGTTCAAAATGGATGAACCTTGAAAACAGTACATTAAGTAAAATGATAAGCCAGTAAAACACCAAGGACTATGATTCCACTCATGTGAGGTACTTATAGTAATCAAATTCAGAAAGTAGAATGGTGGTTGTCAGGGGTTAGGAGAAGAGAGGAATGGGGAGTTATTGTTTAATGAAAAGTGTCTCAATGAAAAAAGTTCTGTGATCGACAGTGATGATGGTTATGTAAGAATATGAATGTACTTAATAACACTGAAATAACATTTAAAATAATTTAAACATTTAAACTAATCACTTAAACATTTAAAAATGTTTAAACTGTTTGAAATTTTGAGTTATGTACATTTTATCATAATTAAAAATTTTAAGATGGAAAAAAGTGAAGGACAAAAGTAATTTTGCAGAAAAAAGCCAAGAAAATTTACTTCCAGCCAATGTGTGCTACAAGAAATATTAAATAAAATTCTTTATGAATAGGAAGGATAATAGCAGATAGCACTTTAGAATTATACAAAGAAACAAAGACTGTCAGAAATAGAAAAACTATGGATATACAAAGAGACCCCTCCATTCCCCGCCATTTCAAAACTCTTTAAAAGATAGTTGATTTGCTATGATAAAACCATTAAATATATATCCTGTGCTGGCACTGCACAAAGAAAGACAAGATGACAATAACAGCACAAAATATGGGAGAGAGAAAATGTAAGTAATTGGTTGTAAGGCAGTCTTGGATAAGTTAAAGAATAAGGTTGTAAATTCGAAGGGAGCCACTTCAAAGAGAGAGAAAATGGGGGCGATAAAATAGAAATAAAATGCAATCATTTAAAAAAAAAACTAATCTAGCTGAGTGCGGTGATACACACCTGAAATCCCAGTGGCTCAGGAGACTGAGGCAGGAGTTCAGAGTCAGCTGCAGCAAAAGTGAGACGCTAAGCAACTCAGTGAGACTTTGTCTTTGATAAAATACAAAATAGGACTGGGATGTGGTCTAGTGCCCCTGAGTTCAATCCCTGGTACCTCCCTACAAAAAAAAACTCATCCAAAAGGAGATAAGAGGTGAAAAAAGGAAGAATAGACAGGACAACTAAAAGTCAAAGAACAAATAGTAGATTTAATCCAACCATTACATCAAATGTGAATGGTTTAAACAATTAATTATAACAGAGACTGCAAAGTTGCATAAAAAGCAAGAACCAACCATATACTATCTGCAAGAAACCTATTTAAATATAAGCACATAGATGAAAAGTAAAAGGATAATCTACAAAAATACAAATCAAAGCATTCTTGAGTGGCTAATAAAAGTAGAAATCAAAATCACAGAAACAATTAAGAAACTTAATAAAACCAAATGTGATTGTTTGAAGAGATTAAGAAAATTGATAAACCTCTAGTCTGACAAAGAAAGCAAGAAAAGACTCAAATTACTAATATCAAAAACAGGATATCACTTCAGATTACAAAAGTGTTATAAGTGTAATAAGATATTATCATGAACAACTTCATGCCAATAAATTTGATAACTCATATAAATGATAAAAACACCACTCCTAAAACACATATACTATAAAAAGTTAAAAAAAAATCTCTCTGTATCTGGTTTTAAAAATTGAATTTGTAGTTAAAAGATCTCTCCAGAAAGATTCCGGGCCTAGATAGCTTTACATGTGAATTCTGCCAAACAATTAAAAAAGAAATAATACAAATCCTACCAAAATTCTTCTTGAAAATAAAGGAGGAGGGAACATTTCCTAACCTATCTATAAAATCTAATAACCCAGAAAAACAATCTCAGCAAAAGAAAAGTGCACACCAGTATTTCTCATAACCATGCACTTAAGAGTCTCAACAAAATATTAGAAAATGAAATCAAACAATATTATGAGAAAGTTAATGATTAAATGGTTTTATATGTGGAATATCAAGTTGATTCCACATGTGAAGTTCAGTCAATGTAATTTACCATATTAAGAAATGAGAAAAAGAAAGATTATATCAAAAGATGCACAGAAAACATCTGACAAAATTCAACATCCCTGGAAACTGGAAATGAGAATTTCCTCAACCTGATAAAAGAGCATCTACAAAAAATCTACTTTTAATGTTAAATACTGAATGCTCTCCCTGCCAAGCCAAGAATTTCTGCTTATATCACTTATATTCATCATTGCACCAAAAGCCCCAACCAGTGCAATAAGGAAAACAACACAAAAGGTAAAAAGATTGGGAAGACAGAACTAAAACTATCATGCTAAATATCCATGTCTCTAGGTAACTTTATTATTAATTGATTTTTGGGAAGAGCATTACAAATAACCTAAAAATGCATTCTGAAGAAATATAAAATTAAAATTTGTGAGAAAAGAATGATATTAAGATATATTTACAACCTAAAATATTCTTAAATCAGTTTTTAATTTTATGCTTGCTAAAATGTTAATGTTTTTGTTCCGAAGTCATTATCAAAAAGTACACAAAATAAAAACAACCATCTAGCGTCAGCAAGTCATGAAAGTCTCCTTACAAAAAAATTCACCTATGTGAAAGTGAAAGCATATTAAAAATTAAGTCAATTTTTACAAAAAAAACCCATACGAAACTACAACCACCATCCAACCAACCAAACCACATAGAACTGAGTGTGTGACACGGAGCTGGACTCAACAATTGCATGCCAAATGAATGCTACGTGAATGCACCTTATTGAAATATCAAAAAGAGATTCTGTAATAAAAGCAAGGCAGAGTAGAAATCCTTATTCTGCACAAAGGTAACATATCTGTGATTTATTCATAACTATGGAACCAATTTATTACATGTAAGGAAACAATTAATTCTTTTCTCTAGCACTAAAACATACCCAAGAGTGCAATTAGATTATGAAATTGAAATTAAAAGTTCCATAATGTGAATTTTAAAAATAAAGGATTCCCTGATGGTTAAGTTAGCACATGTATTTATTGCATTAAGTAAATTCAAGTTAATTAACCTTTGACCAGATCTTGTCTAACTTTTAAAACTGCTCCAAGGTCACAATCAGCAGTAGCATATGCATGAGGTACAGTACTTTTAGATTCAGTTAACCTCTTGGCAATAACTCTTCGTATATTGCTAGCAGGAATTTCAGTGAATGTGCCCTGAAAACAAAAACAAAAAAAAAAATAAACAAAACCACAGCAATTTGTCCACTAAACCATAAACAGAATATAAAAATATAAAACAACTTTCTATCTGAAATAGTGACCCAATTAATAATATTAATTAAAGATTAATATAGAAAAAGTACTATTAATATCTTTGTATAAAGGGAAGAGGAATGTAAGAAATTTGAGATTTAGGCTTTAGTATATAACTATAGGAAAAAGTTGTAAAATTCAAGTTTCAGTTGTAAATGGGAAATCTTATGTTACTATGTTTAAGATAATTCAAAAATACATCTACCAAATGAGGAGTAATTCCCCCATAGGTACATGTGATGAGTACATCTGTGTGTATATATGTACGTGTATATATGTATATGTATATATGTGTATGTATACAGACACTATATATGTATATTATACATACACACATATTATACATACACATGTATATTATATATATATATCAATATATATAGATATGTATATGGACAGTGAGCAGCTTTCATTACAAACATCATTTAATCAAACTCAAAGTAGCCAATAAAACAACAATTTAACTACAGGAAATTCTTATAACAGAAGAAAAAGATAATCCAATATAATGGATAGTATGTCAAATTATTTCTGTTTTGGTTTGCAACTTGAAACAAAATCATGAGTATCTTATTCCTAGGAATTAAAAATATAAAGTATGGGCCAGGTATGATGGCGCACGTCTGTAATCCTAGCGGCTCGGGAGGCGGAGGCAGGGGGATCGTGAGTTCAAAGCCAGCCTCAGCGATGGTGAGGCGCTAAGCAACTCAGTGAGACCCTGTCTCTAAGTAAGATATAAAATAGGGCTGGGGATGTGGCTCAGTGGCCAAGTGCCCCTGAGTTCAATCCCCGGCCCCCCACCACCAATTTAAATAAATAAAATAAAGCATGAACAAGATAATAAAATCTTCCTGTAACTTTACTATAGCTTTTCCATTCTGTTACTTGAACCTCTCACAAATGCATGATGGACCTCAAATCATCTCTAATCCCTTCTTTCTCCTTCACACCATTCTGGATAGTATAACACAGGATAATATAACACAACCAAAAATACAGCTGATTTCTTTTTTTATAAATTATCTCTTATGAAATTAAACATTTTATGTTAGCAAAGTATTTGACCAAACAGAATAAATGCTCTCTATATTCTGTAAGCATCTGAAAGGCTTATCTTCTTCAAATGCGAATAACCTGCTTTTAAAAAAAATTAGATTCAACTATGAACAAAGTTTTATATATGCAGTTATGAATCATTAATGTACATTAAAAAATCTGTCTCCCATAAACTTGTACTGTTTTCATCTATTTTCATATATTATAATGAAATGTATTTCTCCATAAGGAAGAACAGTATAGGTATTTATTCCTTTTTATTTTAAGTGCCTATTCAATTTTTAATCTGATTATCCTGCATTTTTTTGATGGCAAGAAAAGGGATGCAGAGAGGAAAAATCTGAAAACAAACAAAACATCTAGCTGTTAACTGCACATATCTGCGAAGAAAAGTAGGATTAGTTATATGATTCAATCTATACAGTTTTTCATAGCAAGTCTATCAATTTTCTAGCCAAAAACTAAAACATCCATAAAAAGGAGCTAGTGTCACCTATAAATTATTCTTATACTAAAAAATAAAAAGAAAAGTCATACAGAGTATCATGATTGTGGTGTGTATGTATGCTATTGAGGTTGCGGAACTTACAAATTTAAGCTGAATCACAGTTCTAATGTTCTATATAGAAGTTGGTGTAAGTTTAGTTTCTGCTAAGAAATCTGCAAGAAAAGCATTTGGAGCATTTTTTTTCTTTATAACCTTAAACTACTAAAATAGATTGATAAAAATACTCATAAAACATAGTAATTGTTCTAGTTTTCCCTCTCATTTATCTAAAAAATGGAAACCTTACTCAGAGGACATTACCACAGCATTGGGTTGTCCAGGAATTGATACTGCTGGGATCATTGGCCGGGGATAAGATGGTCCAGCTGTGGCCTGTGGGGGCAGAGGTGCTATGGGAGTGGTCAGAGGAGCTGGGGCTGGTTTGGATTCAGTTATCTTGCCCATCTGTTTCAAGTGCAGCAGGTTGAGAGCATCTCTGGAGATAAGAGGAAATCAGATAACTGTGATTAGCAACAAGATATATAAGACAGTTTTTAGAAAATAGAGGCAAGATGTGAAAGGAAGATACAGAAATATAAAGACTAAAAGCATATAATGCCAATCAATTATTTGAGCTAGAAAAGTAACTCTGTCTCCTTCATATTCTATAGCTTCTTATTACTTGTCCAATTGCTACATGTATATTTTCAAAAATCAAATAGTAATTAGAATTTTATACAAGTATCAAGTTTAGATATTACTTTTAAATTGTTGATGGATCTTTATTTTATTTATTTATATGTGGTGCTGAGAATTGAACCCAGTGCCTCACACTTGCTAGGCAAGCACTCTACCACTGAACTACAACCTCAGCCCTAGATGTTACTTTTTTCTTTTTTTTTTTTTTGGTACTGGAGATTGAACTCAGTGGCTCGACCACTGAGCCACATCCTCAGCCCTATTTTGTGTTTTATGTAGAGACAGGGTCTCACTGAGTTGCTTAGTGCCTCGCCATTGCTGAGGCTGGTTTTGAACTCGTGATTCTCCTGTCTCAGCCTCCCTAAATGCTGGGATTACAGGCTTGCGCCACCGCGCCCAGCTCCTAGATATCACTTTTTAAAAATCAAATTTGTCTTTTATTGGGAGGAGTCACTTGGTAGATGAGCAATTCACTAATTAAAACATGTCCTCATTCTTTGAAATAATTTTCACGTAGCATTCAGAAAATGTCAAGTTTATTATATGTATGGCTAGAATATTTACCAAATCATTATTTATTCTAGAGTAAATGATATTGTTTATGGCAAGGAAATCATCATTTTTAATTTGCTCAATATATTATAATGTAATAAATATAACCACAGCATCATTTAGAATGAAAAATAAACTAGTTACAGACTTGCCTTTGTATCATTCTGTAAAATAAAGGCATCTTTGTTTTTAAAAGACCTCAATTCAGTGTCTTTAAGTTATAGCATGTAAAAAGTAATGTATAAAGCCAATAGCTTGGGGCTGGGGATATAGTTCAGTTGGTAGAATGCTTGCCTAGCATACGCAAGGCCCTGGGTTCAATCCCCAACACCACGAAAAAACAAAAAAAAAAAATAGCTTGTTTGAAAAATTTAATACCTGAATTAGGAAATATTTTTCCAATTTAAAGAAAAATGTTTTCCAAAATCTAAAAACAACTTTAATATGACATGAATCTAAAGATTAGAGGGACACCCCAAACATGTATTCGAATGTCTGCCAGGAAAGAGGATCATTCCATGCTTTACATCAGATCCAGAAAGGGGTATATGAAAACTTAACTTTAAGTGAAACTAACTTCCTTGTTTAAAAAAAATCAAAGAACTAACATTTTAAATAAAAGGTCATATTGACAAGGAAATCTAAATTAGCACATCATCTTGGATTCCTAAAAAACGGGGCAAAAGTGGAAATATAAGTCTATCATGTGTGAGGTAAGTGCTTATCTTACGCCAGCCATGTGGGAAAGGTGTTATTACTCCTCATTCATAGATGAGTAGACTCAAAAAAGTTAAATCCTGTGTCTATGTCAGTACTTCTCAAGCACCTACTGAATTCCAGATGTTAGGGGATGCAATGCTAAATAAGATACTTCCCATCAAGGAGCTTTATTCTATAGGGGGAGTCATACAAAATTCACATAACAAATTAGAATAATATTGATGTATCTAAAATAAAGAAAACAAAGCTGAGCAATGAGTTAGAGAGTGATGGATGAGAACTGAGATTACTTTAAAACAGGATGATCAGGGAAGGCCTGAACATATAATATTTGTACTGAATGATGTAAAGGAGAAAGACTCAAGAGCTGGGAAAATTACATTTCTAGGCAGAGGGAAGAGCAAGTATAAAGGCAGGAAAAATGTGGCTTCTTCTACAAACAGAAGGAGGGCCAGCACACAAGGAGTGTAGTAAACAAAGTAAAGAGGATTAAAAGATAAAAGTCAGAGAGGGAGGCAGCTAACAGCTGCCAGGGCTAGGGTGAAACTAAGGTCTGGCTAATTCCAAACTCTATACATCTTCTATTTTTCCAGTATCTATGCACATATGGTACAAGTTAAATATAAACTAAGACAGAGTCTTCTCATAAGAATCAACAGCAATTCTGGGATTGAATGAAGAAATGAGATCTATCTAATCTAAAGCTACAAGTGGAACCTCTTGACATTTGCTTTCTTAAGACAGTCACATGTACACATGCTTTTATACAACATATATTTAGAGCAATATGTTTGTTTAAATGTTAAATTATAACAGTAGCCCTGACATCTATGATCTTCTTCAAAAATGCCATGGTGAGAAGCACTTCCTTAGCGGTTGTAACTAGCTGTGGTATCCTACTTGCATTTGTAGTTGACGAGGTATGGAAGAAAGACATCCCTCACCATCTTCAGAAGGTATGTTAAGATATTTTGAGGCAGCTTATGCCAAAGCCTGCAAGTTTTCAACCATATAAGAAGAAAACCTTTCTGTAGATGACACCAGGCCAAAATTGTTCTCCAAAGCTCACCTTAGGATTAAACTTAAAACACAGCAATCTTTAGGAGCATACACAAACAAAATCATCAATAATGCATGCTTCAAAGATCAATTTTTCTCCTGAAATATATTTCATATTTTGAAGACAAAAGGTTGACTTCTTTAAGGTAGAATCAAGGAACAACTTGGGAAAAGAATTGGATGAGAAAAATGGCAAAAATATTAAAAGGATATCTCTTCATTATTGCTTTCTTAGGGTATTCAGAAGATAAAAGTATTATGGTTCCTCTTAGGAAATTTGACAGAAATGTTAGGATTTTCAATGCAGGTTTGTTTTTTTAAAAATTTTTTTTAGGATATCTACACATATTATTAAAAATATATGGAAGGAGAAAAAAGAAAAGAAGAAAACCATATTTTTTTATTCCACTGCTGTCACACTGCTGACCTGCTTCCTATAAGGTCACCTAAACACCAAGTTCAAGGGCCTTTTCTTAGATCCCATCCTCCTTATTTTCATCCATATCCCAGAGGTCTCCCAATACAGGAATTTAGCCTTTTATATAGTTTAGCTCCTGACGATCTAAATGACAATCACTGTTTTATTAACTACCAAACCTACCTCTCTAATCCCAATCTATCTTCTGTGATATGTCTTTATCTCACTGATCCTGATCTGGATTGCTTCTAAGTGCTATCAATAAACTTCAAATAATACTTACTTCACCAAGACAAAAGCTTCCCCAAACTCCTTACTTCTATTTCAAGAGCCAACATTCTCATCACCTACACCAGAATAGCAAATCTATTCCTGGATTCGTTGTTATCCTGGCCTGTGGTCCACATTCAGTCTTTCACAAAGGCTTCTGTACTCTACCCTCATGTTGTCTGCATCAGAATTTCTTTTAATTCCTCTACCTACATGCAAGCACAGTACTCATCATCTCTTACCTGGATTACCTTATGAGCCAGCCACACCTCAACTTTCTCCTTATCTCATGTCTTTGCCCCAACTCATCTCACATAAAACTTGCAGAACCAGTCTTCCCAAAGTTTAGCTGTGATTATTTTGCATTTCATTAAATCTTTCAATGATTAATGAATTAAACATGGACTTCTCATCTTATCCCTCAAAATTATAAGCAAAGCAAGTCTGTTTTGTTATGAAGATAGCTGTTTTATTCCACTTTTATGGGCAGATCTACTAAGGCATAGATGAGCAGATGGTTAACAAAGTTAAGGTATCAATAGTAGATAGTGAATGAAGGTTGATGTGGGGAGAAAACCAGGCTTAAATGGCTAAAAAGATTCTTAATTTCAGTTTTTTGTTTTTTTTTTAATGGCTAAGTGAAACCTTTAAGTCCTTTAACTAAAAATCCCAGTCTACGATGTTGCCTTTCAGTCAATTCTCAGGAAAGCTGATTTCCAACTCAGTGTAATGAACCCATACACACATTTGGATAACACATCAGTAAGACCATAGTACAGATAAATGAGAACATCTAGGACATAAAGGCTTTCTGTTTTCATAAAAGAAATACCCAAAAGTAAACCAATGTTCTAATAAATAGTAAACTAGTGAAAATAAGTCAAATCACCTTGTCCAGCGTTTATTTTATAATCTTTACTCTATCTGTACTTGTAAAAATTCTGCCCAGTATTATTTACCAATATTAAACATGGAATGACTATATTGCTTTAAAACACTAACACAGCTTGATATATTTAATGTGACTGCCAAGAGAAATGTGGTACGTATCACTATGGTGGTTTTACATTATTAGTTCATAAACCTATTTGCTTATTCTTTGTCTTCTCTCTTAGACTGAGTCCCAATAGAAAAGGGGCCATCTATTTTAATAACTCTTGAAAGCCTTGAAAATTGAAGAAAATGGAAAGGCATACCAGTTTCTTGAGTAGAAAGATTCATTATCATAAAGATGTCAGTTCTTAATAAATTAATTTAGTACAATTCCATAAAAAATACCACAGCATGCCCACCCCACATGGAAATAAAAGAGTTGTTTAAAATTCATTGGAGAGAATAAAATAAGAATATACCAATAAAACTAGTTTATTGAAAAAGGAGACCTATGGAAAAAATATGATATCTCTATCAGCTTTTAAGGTATAACTATAAAATCCTTTAAATTATAAGTATGGTGCTAAAAATGTATGGTACTAACTTCGGGAAAAACATTCATGGAAATGGAAATACAAAAAGAAACAAATGCTTTGTAACAAGTAAATAAAACTGAAATACATAAAAATTAAATTATTTTTTAAAATGTATTTCCATGTTATAGAAATTTAAACGTGATTGGGTGACAGTTCAACACAAACTTGAAACAATATAAAGTATTACTGTTCTACATTTAATTTTCTGCATTTATCACTATTTCTAAGAATCTGTCTTAGTTGCTAAATTAGAACTGTTTTTCACTTATGTTGCAATTATTCAGAAAACAGTCCTAGTTCAGACCACGATTTAGTGACAAAAGCAATTAAAAGCACAAAAAAACAGTGTACCTCCTTTTTAATGTTAACACTGAATAGGCTCTTTTTAAAATTCTTTCAGGAAAAAAAAAGATAAATAATGGACTTGATTATTACAAGAAGTACACACATACTCTTTAGTGAATATCCCCCGAGGGCCAGTAGCTATACCCTGGCTAGCATTCAGTGCATGTTTTTCCAGAATATTTCGGGCAGCTGGACTTAAACGGAACCTAGAAAGAAAACGTGAAAATTAATGGAACTAATTAACACTTATAAAACACAAATAAATCGAAACGTCAACAGTTTTACTAATAATTAGAAAAACAAAATCTAACACTAAAACTAAAATGACTCCTATAGATGGATACAAATAAATCTGTATCAATCTAGTTTACTTTATTGTCAAACATTTTTGTAAAAATTTAGTTACTATTTCAAACTATTTAATAAGAGTAAATATTCAGGTGAAAAGAGCTTCAATTTTGCTTAGTGACGTTTCACATGGCTCCTTATGACATACATCAAAAGGAATTAACTATATTATTCCTTCATTTTTTTCTATAGTAAACAATACATAAAATTTACTATATGAAACATTTTAGGCATACAGCTGAGTGGTGTTAAATACAATCCCACTGTTGGGGAACCACTGTCACCATCAATCCCCAGAACTTTCTCTGCTGCCCAAATTAAAATTTTGTATACATTAAACAATAACTGTCCATTTCTCCCTCCTCCCAGAACCCAACAACCACTGCTCTGTTCTTTCTTTCTACCTATCTGACTACTCTGGGCACTTATCCATTTAAGTGTAGTCACATAACATCTGTCTTTGGTGACTGGCTTAATGTCTTCAGAGTTCATCTATGCTGTAGCATGTGTTCAGATGAATGACATTTCAAGGTATGGACACAGCATTTTAACACGAATCACTGCTACCATTTTGCTACTGTGAATAATGATGCATGAACCTGGATGTACAAACATTGGGTATCTACTTTAAATTCTTTAGAGAACATACCCAGAAGTGGAACTGCTGGGTGATAAGGTGATTCTTTTTTGAGGAACTGCCATATTGTTTTTTATAGCAGCTGTGCATTTTATTTCTCATCAGCATTGCATAGAGTTCCAGTTTCCCCATATCCTCACCAATACTTGTTATATTCTGAAGCATTGTTATTGTTTGCTCTTGTTTTTTGGATAATAGCCATACTAATCAATGTGCTGTCTCATCCTGCTGGTTTTGTTTTACACCTCTCTAATGATTAGAGGCAGTGAGGAACTTTTCATGTGCTTACTAGCCATTTGTTTATCTTCTTAGGAGTAATGTCTATTTAAATCTTTGTGCCATTTTCAACTTAGGTTGTTTCATTGTTACTGAATTATATCCTTAATATAATTTTTAAAGTCCTTAATATTACCTGAAAACACTTGTATTTTTATATATACTCCAGAAGAATAAGAAAGGAGAAAAGAAATTCACTGATTTCATGGGCTAGGAAGTTCATAGTCATATGACTAGTAAGTATCTACTCTTTAATTAAGGACTTTAAGCAAAGTAGCAAATGTAAATAACTACTTACTCTCATGAAGAAAATGAGTAAAACAGACTGGGTCTGAAGTTTAAAACTGACAAATGAAGAGCATTTTAATGCATTTGCTACTGTGAATACATCTACTTGATATAGGCCCACTGCCACCAAATGTTTAGATTTTTCAAGAGAAACTGAAGTTTTAGAATGTTGAATAAGATTAGCTAGTAACCAAACAATTTAAAAAATTTTTTTAAAAAATCACTGCATGGATCAATATCATACAGGTTTATAGGCCAGTTGGTGTTTAAGAGAATACATAATGGAACTTCAGATTCGTAAGTCTCTCTAATGATGACAGATTTTTGACCTAGAATACAGTTTGTCATCTTTGCAAGGGGAGAAAATCATTACGTACTGTGAGACTGTCGTCTGATTTTCATAGTAAAAGAAGAGATAATTAAAGGAGTCCAGACACTGGAGTCAGAAATACTTTGTGTGGTAAAGGGAATTAAAATATTTATCATTAAGCATTGCCCACATATATGGAATTATTGTATCGCACCTCATAAATATCTACAAATATTGTCAACTAAAAATAAGAAAAGCAAAAGAAATCAGTACTTCAAAAATACTGTACATTTTTTTCTGATAAGAACTAACAATGGTAAACTAAAAAAATATATTAAAAAATGAAAAGGCCCACATTTTACTCAAGTTGAAAAAAAATTCTTAATAGGACCTTGTCACTCTGAAGAATTTAAGAAAAAAAAATTTGTATAATTACAGAGAATATTAAATAAATGAAATTTGTTAGAATTTACTAAGTTCATCGATTACAGCTATGTAAAACTAAAGTAAAATGATGTGTACCAAGTATCAGTGTTGTTACACAACAACTTCCTACGTAATGTACAAAGATGCTTTAAATAAGATAGTAATTAAAAACTGTAAGAGTGGGGGCTGGGATTGTGGCTCAGCGGTAGAGTGCTTGCCTCGCATGCATGAGGCCCTGGGTTCGATCCTCAGCACCACATACAAAGCAACAGAATAAAGACATTATGTCTGTCTACAACTAAAAATATATTTAAAAAAAAAAAAACAACTGTAAGAGTGGCCATAACCATTGTTTTTATTATTAATATTATCATTCAAATAAACATACTCACTGCGGTGTCCCTGCTGTGTGTTCCTTCTTAACAGGGAGAGAAATCTGTGGTTCTGATGAGGGGTGTGGCACTGAAGGTTTTGAAACTGGTGGTGGAGGACCTACATCTTTGGGAATTTCAACATGTTTCCAATCTTGTCCTTCTTCAACCATCAAACCAATTAATGAACCCAGTTTTATGTTTTTAGCTCCTTCTTCAACCTATATTTAAAAAAATAAATTGTAGAGATGGAAAGGCTCATGACTGCATCAAGCAGTTCATGCCTTGGTGAGGAATCATGGAAAGACCTCTTAACTTGAGCTGAAAGCTGCTTTCAGGATAGCCTGCCTCCACACTCAGCCTGCTACTTTCCTTCCCTTCTGCCTCCCACTCATGCCCTCCTTCACCACTCTTCCTCTCCCAGTTAATAATACTTCCTGAGATAAAGGAAAAATCTAGAATCTCTCCTTTACCTAGCAACTTTATGAATTATCATTACTATTGTTCTTGATGTCAATGAATACAAATTTAAAATAGGAGACTATGGTTACATACCTCCATTATTTGTCTTTCCCAGACAATTTCTACACATTAGTTTTGGAATTTCAAGAGCCCATAAAGGCTTAATCCTCCTCCTCCATTAGTCCTATCTACTAAAAGTAATTTAAAATAAAATCTTTCAGTAAACCTAAGTCTCTTGGGGAGGGGCAGGGAAAAATGTTCCATTGTATAGATACAACTGGTTTACTATTCTGGTTAATGTTAAATATATTTAACTTTATTATTTAATTCTTGCCCTGAATATCTACTTATAAAACATGAAAAATAAAATCATGAGTTTTTATAAGTGCATCAGTAACACTATGTTGTCTTAGCTAACCAGATTTTCAGGTAACATTTACCAACTAAAAACCTAAGTAAGATCAAAGATTTTTTAACATTAAGAAAAATAGATTCTAAGCATTTCAGCAGCATTAATTTATATATATAAAAAAAAGACTGATTCTGATTTACTTATTAAAAGAAGTCCCTAGAAAACCTGTATATAACAATATTACATAGGCTCAGATCTGGAAGATGATGTCATTCCTTTAAAATTTTCTATTATTCCCTTTCAATTACTCTAAATAAGGCTCATTACAGATGTATTTAATGAATAGCAGAATTATGGGCTGTAGGACATTCATTTATACAATAATTATAAGAAAAAGCATAATACCTAGGATAGGTTTGACATTTCAGAGTTACACTAATTTTGATGCTTATTAGTATGTGCATTATTCTTAATACAATAGGGCATAAATTCTGAGGGTTAGGAAGCCTTCTAAATTTACTAATTACCAATGGGGGACAAAAGGAACAATAATGAAGCACAGGTATATATACACGTATACATTCATATATAGATAGATATATAAATGGATATATGAAACTAAATAAGAATATATAATGAATTACAAGCTATGAGAAAATACTACACAATCCAAGAAAGATTTAGTTGCAAACAGTTTTACTTCTGCAAACTGTTCATTTTTCTTTTCTATGTCAAAAAGATGAATTAAGATTATTATTAGGTTAACATTTTCTCCATCTAAAATTATTTATTAGCTGTTTATGAGTCTCTTATTAAAAAATCACAAAGTAAAATGAATGATCCTCTAAAACCTCATAGAAATAAGAGGCATTAAATGATATGAAGTCCACTTGATAATTCCTTTCAAAACTGAACCAGATGTAAGATCAGTATCCAAGTACAAAGACTATGATTCAAATGTAAACCATTCTCTTTTAGAGGAAAGTTTTATTTTAAAAATATCAACAGATTTCTGAAATGTGAGTCAGATACTATACTAAATCTGAAACTGCAATTTCTTCTGATTAATTTACTGTAAATCATATAAATGATTCCACATATAGCCTACCAACATAACATTAAGATTTTCACACAGAGGCAGTAACAAGCTTTTATTATCATTTCATTTATTATATCTAAATATCAAACAATATTTAAAGTACTCACATTTTTCCTATTCTTAAAAAAAAAGAGACCATGAAGCATAAATACTCATAGATTTAATACACAGAAATAAATAATACTCTGCAAAATCGGGTTTAGAAACCAAACAGGCCTTTGGTACTGTTGTATCTCCTCCATCCAAATAAGCACCATAGATGCATGCTGTTCTACCAAAGTAATGGAGCTCTTTAGGGCACCTGAAACATACAGGGTATACCCTTGGCTTACTTGATCAAAGCCTTCTATTACTCTTGTGCCACTGATTTCTTAATATTAAACGAAAAATTTTTACACTTTGCCCTATAAACTTACAGCTCATTAATACTGAAATTCTGAATTAAGTCTGTCATTCAAAGTACTAGTCTCCCTTACCAGCTGTCTATAGACTTCCTGGGTTTCAAAGCTGGTTCCATTACTAATTATATGGTCTTAGTAAGGTTTGTCTATTTCACCTTGCCTATTTCTTGATATTTTAAAATAAAAAAGTTACAGAAGCTATGCGTAGAGTTGTTATGAGGAATAAAAGAATTATATACTAAGGGACTTAGAGGAACACGTCACCTACCATAAACGTTAAAGGTACTATTATTATTACTCTGGTGGGGTTTTCCTTCAAATTACTAATTTTTAAAACAAGAAATACTATTAATAAGGATCAAGATTAGAGTAGAGTGCACCTTGGTAAGGGCTGGAAATTCATGCCTAATGGCACAGCATGTGGCTGGTAGCACTAGAGGGCAAACAGCAACATATAAAAGGTGTTAAGGACTTCGACAAATTCTTAATAACATTCATAGTTTTAATTCCATCCCTACACCTGTACCAGAGATGTTCCCAAGGGGTGACATTAAACACCTGCAAATACATCAAACAGAGCCCACCAAAACTTATCAGTGTACTCAAAAATTATGGGGCACTGAAGTAAAGGCATGAAGTATCTACAGCAGTATTTCCCAACAGAGCAACTGGGTTCACTCTGTTAAAGGTACTGGTAAAAACTGTCTTTTTGGTTCTGACATTAAAAAATAGCCAATATATTAAGCAACTATTTAAATACGTTTATTCTTTCATATTGAGTAATTTGAGAGGTACTAAGTGACTACTAAATGAGCCGAGTCACCTGCCTGGCTTATTTGGTTCAACTCTGGTTTTCTAGCACAGCATGAATCACTACACACCTTTAAATTACTTTTGTTCTTTAATATAAGCTGTTTAATTTATATGCACAATTAACTCAGGTTTAAAAGGAAGATACATAAGAAACAATGAAAATGAAAGCAAATCACTGACAGCTAAAATGCAGTGAACACAAAGAAACATTAAGTCCTTGAATCCTTCCAAATGCCAGGCAGTACCCTAACACACTTATTAACTCATTTAATTCTCTTAACCTTATTGGAGTAGTAGTATTATTCCCATTTGTACATAAGGAAACAGAGGCAAAGAAAGGTTATATTATTTGCTCAAGATCAGAAAGCTAGTAGGTGGCAGATCAGGATTTGAATACTATCTCAGATTAGAGAGAGCATTCAAAGTGATCAGCATCAAATCTGTAAATCACCACCACTGTCATCTAGCATCTCAAGAGGGTGCTAGTATTTTTTAAAAAATAAGCTTAAAAGAGAAGATAGAAAGTATATACAACTGGTTGAACTTTTAATTCATGGGGGAAATAGGCTACCTTTTGAAATAGGCTACCCTCATCATTTGTCATTTACCCATTTCAATATGAGAAAAATAGAACTGAGAATAAGTTCAATTTAGTAGAATTTGCTTTGAGCTTTGAGATGATATTTTTTCAGGGTCTATAGGGAAGAATCAATTCAAGGTTATGCTGCTTCAAATTCTAGCCATAAACTTTCAAACCATAAAATGCATTTTTAAAGGTAATTGTGGGCCACTTAATGAAAAATAAGAATGGGGAAGGGGTAATCTAAGAAACAGTCATATTGAAAAGATACATTTTTAGAAAATAACAGTGGTACAGCATTAAGAGATACAGTTAATAAACTAAAGAATATAACTAGCATCAAGTATAATTACTTTGTTGTTTTCAATATTCAGATGACAAGTGTTTTTGAAACTGCTTTAATATGCATAGATGTTATACTTCAGAAAGACCTTTTTGAAAACTGTTTTGAATGGTCTAATATAAGAAAAATTACCAGTGGAGATACTGTCAGTCAACAAAATAAAAATTTCAAAAAATTATATGTTTGAACAATTTTAACACATCTTTTTCACCCTCAGAATTTATAGTAACTCTAAATATTCTGGAAGACAAATCATAAAACCTCTATAAACCCTTCATATATCTCAATCTAAGATTCTACTTCATTAGTTTATCATTTAAAACATCTGCAGTCCAATTTGCTGACCACTAAATTTAAGACTAAGTTGATGAACTGATCTCTGTGCACTAATTTAAGGTTTTCTGCACAATTTGCTAGGGATTGAGGGGGAATTTAAAACTTTTTTCATTATCTGAAATACATTAGAAATAATAAAATTATATATACTGACAGCAATTATTTTTTATTTACATAGCAGGAACAAAAAACATAAAATGTAAATGTAAAATTAAGGTGTAATGAATATTATTTTATATTTAAAATGTAATTCAGATGCAAAACTGTAAGACTATTTAGAAAGCCAAACTGTGAAGATAAATTAAAAAACTTCTTAAATTCCTGAGAGTAAAATGCACTATAATTTCTAATCCTTTCAAATATGTGAGCTCAAATTAAACACCAGAGTTGCAGTACTTATTTTCAGTGTTCAGTTAGTTTTATTATCATCCCTAGCCTTAATAAGCTCAATTATCCAATTCCTTGATTCTGAAAGTAGAAGTCTCTTACATATATTCCTGTAAAAATCATTTTATTTTGTTTGTGAAAATGAGAATTATTCCAGTTAAAAGTAAGGATGTAACTCTTGCTGGTGGTGACGGTGGTAAGGGCTACAGCGAGATAGAACACAAAAACAAAAAGGCACTAGTGAAACCACCTCAGTTTGGTCCTTCTGTACAACTGCACAACGCTGTGACCTGAATATACTCCCATTCCCATTATTCAAAAAGCATGCAGAATAATAATAAAAACACAAAGCCCTAAAATATACAATCTTTTCTTTGGCAGGAAATACCCTCCCCAACTTTTCAGAGCATTAGGGAAAATATGAATAGCCACTACTGACCCACTGACACGGTTAGTCATTTGCAATGCATTACTAAGCAGTTAAGTGGAAAATGCTGTAATTCTAAGAGACTTTCAGTCAAGCAATTCAGAATTAGGGCCAAGAACACAGCCTGTCAAAACACACACAATAAAATGTAAACTGGGTTTATTACATATGGCAATTTAAGCAATCTTTTTCTTCTTCAAAATACTGTATAAATTAATCAAATTATTTTTGGTAAGAATATTTTTATTTTCCCAGTTATAAAGGTAAACATTTTAATCTTCAGTTTGGACTTTCTCTAAGGAAGTTAACTGTATTTTCAACAATGTGCTTCAATCATAGACAGATATCTGATATACTAGAATGTCAGGAATAAAACAAGTGGCTAGAAAAAATATACACAAGAAGTGGTGCCACAAGAACCTCAGGAGGCCGAGGCAGGAGGATCTCTAGTTCAAAGCCAGCCTCATCAAGAGCAAGGCACTACGCAACTCAGTGAGACTCTGTCTCTAAATAAAATACAAAATAGGGTTTGGGATGTGGCTTGGTGGTCAAGTGCCCCTGAGTTCAATCCCTGGTACACCCCTCCCCAAAGAAAAGGACTTTTTAGTAAGAAACATAAGTTAAACTCTCCCACTATGTCATAATCTATTATAATCTTCTCTATTATGAAGCAAAAGGTGCCAAGGTTAAAGGATTTGCTTTTGTTATACACTTATAACTGCAGAAGACTTCAGCTACATGAATCAGGCAGCACTGTGACTCCCAGAGACCACAGTCATGTTATACCATGCTATCTGGCAAATGTTCTAGAAATGAAGAAACAACACATTGGTTGGCTCCATCAGTAGAGATGTATTTTACCATATGCAAATTTATGCATACTTTTCACGTGAGTTTTAAAATTCCATTTAAAAATAACATATGCATTACAGAAAATTTAGAAAATACAAAAAAAAAAAAAAAAAACAGGCCATTATTACACCTTAACAATAAATAAATAAAGAGGTAAAAATAAAGGGTAACTTTATTCCAGAAATTTCACATTTAAGAAATTTTCATCCTACCAATGTAATTAATTCTACATCATGTAAAACCAGAAGAATGGGAAGTTGTACTCCATATATGTATATGTCAAAATACATTCTACTGTCATATATTAAAAAGAACCAATTAAAAATAAAGAAATCTTCATCCTATTGAAGATAATCAAAATGAAAACTTACCACTATTTTGGCCAAGATGCCATCATCACTTGCATCTAAGGTAACCACAGCTTTGTCAGTCTCAATTTCACACAATGCATCTCCAGCACTCACAGCTTCACCTACAAAACAAGACTGGGTTTGTTTTGTTTCTTTTTTAAAATATGAGTATCTGTATGTGTGTGTAAACCATCATTAACAACAAAATACTCTGCAGTTTCTTATGGGTTGTGGAATAAGCAGTTCTCATCTCACAAGCATGTGTGTATTTATATGTATATGCTTTGTTGCATTTTCTAAAAGCTTTATTAGGGGCATAATTACATTTGTTGTAATAAAAAGCTATTGCTAAGATTACTGAACAAATATTAAAAGTAAAAATCACACTTTCGAGACAATAGCAACGAATGAATATCCTCCTCAGGACAAATCAATTTCAGACCCCGTATCTTTTTTCTTTTGTCTTTTAACTGTGCTGAGGATCAAACCCAGGGCCTTATCATGCTAGGCAAAAGTTCTTTCACTGAGCTAAACTCCCACCCCTATCTCCTCCTTTTTAACACAATTCGGCTATTATTCTATAGAGAAAAGTTTCACAATTAATAGCACTTTTTGGTTTACATCTTAGGGAAAGTTAGAAATCCTACTAGTATCACACAGCATAAATGAATAAAGCATATACAGCATAAAAAGAGAAAATCAAACACATGGCTGATGTCAAATTATGGACCAGTTCTATGCAACAGAAAAGACATGAAAACTTAAAAATCCGAGCAGGACCTGACATTACAGACATGCTAGTTTCTGGATCAAAAAGTAGGTTTGTGGTGTGGAGGGAAGAAGAGACAGAGATTTTCTTTAGGAAGTACAGGGAACTAAAAGTGGCCTGGTGGAGCCAGGGGATTCAAATCAGCTTTACTACCTGAAGCTATGGCTAAGTCAGGCTGATGAAATGAGCAATCAAAACCTGACTGAGACTATAGCTTTAATCAGAAACTGTGGGTGTAGGAGATGGGGGACAAAAACATTGCCCCAATATCAGAAACCAAGTCAAACAATCTTTTGGCTCCAGGACTGCATCTGCCAATATTCTCAGTATCAACAGCAAAATCCAGGGGGTAAGGGGATGATAAGGGATGGGCAGGAGGGAAGACACTGAGAAAAAAAGAAAAACCTTCCACTCAAAAGTAAACCATAAAGCAAGGTTCTGAAACATATTAAGAAATCTAATGCTAAGAAAGCAAGTCACAAAATCAATAACTGGAATAGAAACAGATTTGAGAAGCAATTCATTTAGTATGATCTGCCAAAGATTTTAAAATAAGCATCTAGAGGATGTTAAAAATATAAGTGAAGATAAAACAGCCATCACAAGAACAGTAATTTTTAAAAAAAATGTACAGAAATGAAACAAAATAGCATCATGTAGAAAGGAAAAAAGCTAATTAGAAATCTTGGAAATGAAAAATTAAGTCATTGAAATTAACAAAAAAATCAATGGTATATATTCTAGAGTGGATATAGCGAAAGAGTGAGTGATATTGAAAGCTAACACCAAAGAACTATCCAGAACTTAATACAGGCAGATAAAAAAATTTTTTTTTAAATAGAAAAGAAAAGAGCAGCTAAGCGACACAGATTGAGGCTCCAATGTTTGTCTTATGGACTTCCTTGGGAAGACTAGGGGTGCTGGTGGAGAAGCAATACATGAAGAGATAATTGTCGAAAATTTTCCAGAACTAGAGATGTATGCCTTAACAATATTAAGAGTTTGAAATAGCTGTTATTGAGAGGGGACACAAGAGAGTCCTGTGGCATGTTAGCAATGTCCTAAATCTTGTAGGTGGTAGTAACACAGGCATATGTACATATAAATATTGAGATTACATTGTATGTAAGTTAAATGTTGACAAAAAATTAACAGGAAAAGAGTGTTAGAGCATGTAAACATAATCCACATTAGATGCATTGTAGAGAAACTGTATACTATCAACAATAAAAACACAATTTTTAAAGCTATCAGAGGAAAAAAAACATATTACCTCAATGGAATGACAGACTGAGAGCACACTTCTCAGCAGCTGCAATAGAGGTCAGAAGACAATGAAGTAGGATCTTCAAAAAGCTGAGGAAAAATAACTGTCTAGAATTTTACATGCAGCCAAACCATCAATTAAGAATGATAAAAAGTACTTTTTAGACATATAAAAGAGAAAATTTACCATTATTGGCAATCACTTAAAAGAGCTCATACAAGATTCAGTCATCAAGAAGACAAGTGGACACAGAAAGGACCCATGGGACACAAGAAACAAGTTACCACAAAAATTTCTATAATGCTAACCATTTATTACTTAAAAGGTCATGTTTGAAGGTCAAAGAAGTAAAAACTCAAAAACTAACAAATCAATAAGATGAATAAGGGAATTTTTAGGTGATAGTTAACCATAATTGAACTTTCAAACAACTAGGAGGAAAAAATACTGAACAATGACACTTTTTTTGGCAAAATTTAAGAATTTAAAAATATAATCTATAGCAATAAAAAAATCAGAGGCAAAATAGAAAATAAAAATGATCACTTAACAGAAAGTATGCCCATGAAAAGCAAAAGCAGAGAATAAAAATAGAAATGCACAAAAAACAGCAGAAATAAGTCCAAATATATGAATAACCACAATAATTATAACAGATTAAAATTACCTACAAAAGTAGTGGTTATGAAAATGAATATAGAAATAAAATCTTGGTAAAAGAAGCTTAGAAGAGACAGACCTAAACCATAAACAGAACAAAAAAATAAAGGGATAGAAAATATAAGACATAAATACACCCCCATCTCTTCACACCACCTCTCCACGAATAGCTGAAATAGCAATATTAACAGGTGAACACAGTAAGAAAATGTGAAAGAAAATCTAAAACACTAGTAATTTAGTAAGTATGCTCTAAAAGTTTCCTTAGGATGAAATCTCATCTGAGCCTGAAAAGATGAGGAGATAAATCAAAGGGTAATGATTCAGGCAGAAGGTAGCATACCCAGAGCCCTGGGAGCAAAGAGAACATTCCACTTTGGGGGAACTGGCAAACAGTACATGAGAGAAACAATGAAAGATTAGGCTGGTGAGATATGCAGGAACAGATTAAAAAGGACCATTGTTGTCATGCAGAGAAAGCTCCAGTGTCAGATTATAAATATCTTACATACTTCTTTATATGGCAGATGTTTTCGTTCAAACGGATTGCATTTCAAAAGGGAAAATTAAAAAGCACTATTCTGTTTCTGTAGTAACCATGGGAGATATCACTGAACTATGCAACCAAGCCATTAAACCACTTCTTAGATGCCTAGAAAATAAGTTCTAGCCTTAAGAAACCAAGTAAAATGATACTATATCATTCTGCTTATCCATATTTAAACTTCAACCACTCTTTAAGAACTATCTATGATTCTGCTTCAGCCATGTAACTTTCTCTGGGTACTTCAATTGACAAGTTTTTGTTTCTATTCCTAAATTCCAATAACAATTATAATTACTTTGAGAAGAACCATAAATTGCAATATAAAATGTTATATTGCTACTATTAATTACTTTTTAAAAATTGTATTTTTCTCTACTTACTAGAAAATACTGTGAGCTTTTCCACAATAGAAATAGGGCTCACTTAAAGATGTTTTATATCCCACTCCCATTCCTCAGGTCTCAGGCCAGGGCACCACAAGTAATGAATTTCAGATTAAATGCTTTATAAAAAAACTGTAATAACTTCACAAATCCTTATTTCCTCATAAGGTACACATCAGACTGTCCTTTACATGTCTCTTCTTTCTCCCATTTGATTTGTAGAATGCTTCTAATTTTAAATAGGCAGGTAGGCCCATTTCTTATATTATTTAAATAATACCCACATTTTAAGACACAACATAGGCATATATGTCAGCTAAATAAGAATGCTGAGAGACAGAAACAGAAATAATCTATTGTAGTATGGAGAGCTTTGTCCATGAACCACAGCAAAATTTAAAACATTATGCTTTTATATAAAGAAGCATTACCCCTAATTTATTCTGAAACTAAAGTTCTATCTACTGATAATCAGATACAATGTAAATGCCAAAAGAAAATTTGGGGACAAAATAATTAGCCACAAAGACCCAAGTCTGCTAAGGTTCAGCTTTGATTAACAAGTTAGCACTACCGAGAAAGACTGCTTGGCAGAGTAGTTAAAAGGAACCTCTCCCAAGTCAGACATGTCAGACATGAGTTTCATTCCAAGGCTAGTCATCTAGTCACTTCATCTAAATTTCTTTGACTCTTAGGAATAGATTATACAAAAAAAAAAAAAAAAAAAAGAAGAAGAAGAAGAAAATAATGGACCCGGAAGTGTTAGCTTAACACTTCATTTACACCTTTACATAACACTTCATATCTTCAGGTAGAACTAAAGACAAAACATTAGGTAACTGGAATAGCTACTAACAACCATTAAGACTTAAGATCCATTATAGCTCCCTATTCCACGGTCTATTATTTCAAACAGACAATTCAACAAACATTAATGTATAAGACATTGTAGTAAGCACTGGGTACAAAAACAACAAGATAGGGTTCTATTTGTAAAGAGTTTATAGTCTAGTGGAAAAGACTGAGCAGCCAGGACAGAGGCTCATGGACGATGTGAAGGACAGAAGGCTTCTCAGCTGTCACGTTGATGGCTGACTGGCTGCAGAAGATGGCAGCCCTGGAGCGTTCCTGGGCCATCTTCTTGTGGTCGGTGTCAGTGGCGTAGGTGGAGCGGGCCCGGAGCGAGAGTGCGGGCCCCAGGAGGGGCCAGACCAGAGGCCCGCCCGGGGGCCGCTCCCCAGCACCGACGCCAGCATCAAATCCTGTTCCTTTGTCCAGATGAGCAGCTGTCAGAGCTGAGGATGGAAGTACACAGAGGCTTCCCTCTCTCTTAGTAAATTCTAGGCATGAAATAGTGTCTCAAACAATTTATATTATTAACTATTTTACAAAATACTTTTGTCCTGCTAAAAATTTAAGAATAAGTCTTTATTTTAAAGGTGTGCATGATGGGAGAGGGCTACTTGTTGTCTGTAAGACCAAGTAAATCAGATCTACAGAAACATGAAAGAGAAAAACCTCTTCTTATTGCTATATTGAACCATAATGACAACTATGATTTGAGACATTCAATCATTGCTCAGCAAACATTTATAAGTTGCCCCTATGTGAATGACATTATACAAGACACCAAGGATAAAAATAGTAAGATAGAAATGCTACAAGAAGTTCCTAATCAGACTGAGGAAGAGTACAAGCTGACAATGCCAATCCCACCCAATTAGTACACAGCAGAATGGGAATAGAGAGGAGGGACCCCTAATCAGCTTTTGTCAATGCTTATCACTTCATCACAATTAAAAGGATGATATTTGCATGGACCCAAGACCTGAGGCAACCTGGCTGCTAGGCTAGTCAAGTCCTGCCCTGAGGGCTGAGAGCATGAATGGTAGTTTGAGAAAGAATCTGTCACTCAGGTTAAAATTTTCACACATCCCTCTGGCCTCTTCTTTTCTTATTTAGTAGCTACTATATTGGACAGTTTGGCAAAGAACATTTCTATCACCACCGAAAGATTGATTGATTGATACTGTAATCTACAATTTATTCACCAATTTTAAAATTCTGATCTAACATAAATATTAGCAATAACTATAAAAAAGCATAAGGATGAAAGCAATTCATCAATAAAAGGAATGAACTGCTAATACATGTTACAACATGAATATCTCAACCATGCCAAATGAAAACCCCACATTATGATGGCTCTATTTACATGAAATGTCCAGAAAAGACAAAATTTTAGAGACAGAAACCAGATGAAAGTTGTCTAAAGCTAGGGATGGGAGAAGAAAGTTAACTGCGATCAGGCAGCAGAGATCATTTTGGGATGACAGAAGTGTTCTAAAAATGAACTATGGTGATGGTTGCACAAACTATGCCTTTACTAAAACTAACTGGATTGTGCACATAAAATAGGTGAATGTGTAAATTATACTTCAAAAAAGCTGTTAAAATAGTATGCTGAAAAAACACTGGGGCTATTTGTGAAATGTACTTTTCCAAAATTTTCCACTTTAGCACCACAAACATACTCCCGGAAACCAAAGCCTCTTCTACAGTAGGATCTAGAATCTTGTGTAATTCTCGGATGATATTAAGTGATATAGGATAAAGCCCCATTTAGAACAATGTTTTTTCCCAAACACTAAACTTGAGACAGTCTAAAACTTACACAAAAGCTATGTGAATATTCAAAATTCCCAGTCACATAACATAGGAAAGGCTCACTAAGAATGACAGTCTCTGTATTAGAGAATCACACCCAGAGCAGCAGGGGCCAGCATTTGCTAAGCACCCATGACTGTTCCAGACACTATGTGCCTAAGTACATTACACAATTGTTCCAGTGTGGTTTTGTTTCATAGTGCTTCCTGGCAGAGCAAAAATCAGAAATATTAATCTCAAGGAAAAAAATATGTTTCATACGTGTAAATATTCTCTCATGAAAGGGGAACAAAAATTTTTCCTTTTATTATTTACTTTTCAATTGATGAAAAAAATAAACTACAGTCACTTTAATTACACAGAAGTTAGCTGAAGCATACTTTCATTACCACAACTCCACCCCCCAAAAAAAACCTGTAATAAAGATGTAGAAATACAGTTCAACTTACCTTTCAAGAGATTTTGAAACCGTGTCTTAGCACTTTCAAAGTATCTTCTCTACTATTTTATTTTATTAGCAGTACAGAGGCTTGAACCCAGGGCCTTGTGCACACTAGAAAAGTGCTCTACTATTGAGCTACATACCTAGGCCTTTTATTTTTATTTTTTGAGACAGGGTCTTGCTAAGTTCCTCAGGCTGGCCGCCTCCTGCTTTAGCCTCTCAAGTATGTGATTACAGGTGTGCGCCACCACGCTAGCTTCTACTAATTTTATGATGCATACTTTTAATTCAATTTTCAGACTAAATAAACATACTGATACTTATTATTAAACTACTGTTCTAAGATTCATTAGCTCAAAAAGATGGAAATAATTTACATGCTATGTTATTGCATGCAACTTAGAACACAGAAGTAAGTTATGACTGGATTTTGAAGCTATGATGTATCATCTAGCTTGACTCACTCCCAGGGAGTTCTCGTGGCAATGTAGAAACTCCAAACGGCAAACCATGATTCCTGAGCCAGAGTTCTTTCATTGCACCCTAACCTCCATAGCTTAAAACACATATTAATAAAAGGAGCTGTGAGCCGGGTGCGGTGGCGCACGCCTGTAAACCCAGCACCGAGATTACAGGCTGAGACAGGAGAATCGCGAGTTCTAAGCCGGACTCAGCATTGGCGAGGTGCTAAGCAATTCAGTGAGACCCTGTCTCTACATTAAAAAAAATATAAAATAGGGCTGGGGATGTGGTTCAGTGGTCCAGTACCCCTGAGTTCAATCCCCGGTACCAAAAAAAAAAAAAAAGAGCTGTGAATTAGAGTCTTAGATTTTCAAAAAACCTTAAAGGTTATATAACACAACTGCTAGCCACAGGCTATTGGATCATTATCTAACCTTGGCTTAAAAACAAACTAGATTCATAATTTGATACAACATTCTTTTTTCATGAAAAATTTTCAATATGAAAATTTTGAATGTTTTAAATTTTGAATATTTTGAATGTTTTAAATTGTCGATGTTTTAAATTTTTTAAAATAGTAACCATTCATTGATAAAGATCTCAATATAAACAGAAGACATAGCTAATGGGAGAGGTATATAAAAAAGGACTATCTGTTAGATTATAAATTTGTTTTCAATACAAAATGAATGAGCCAAGTCATCTTCAACGTACCAGGTACCAAGCATACTAGACTTATCTCAATGCGTACATAAATGTTAATGAAAAGAAGCAAGTTATACTCAAAAGAACACAATTAAATGACAAAATTTTAAAAAGTGAGTTTAAAAAAGAAGCTAGGGGATTACCAAGAAATTAGGATTGAGATTGCTTTCAATTATTTACTGTATTGTAAACAAGATTTTCCCTTCAACTGGCAGAACACAGAATTTTAAGAGCAACCTTCAGAGAAATAACCTCCAGGGACTTAAAATACATCCTGGCCTGCCCTACATGAAAAGAGCACACTGTCATCGAAAGTAAAAAAGACCAAAATGATGACACCACATGCTTCCTGGCCTGTAATCACACAGTCCATATTTTAATGGGTATGTATAACTTATTATCGGTGAGCTAGAAGTCTGAGAGAGAATTGTGGCCCAATTTAGAAATCAAAAACAAAAACAAACTCCTATCTACTCACCTATACATTCTCAAAGTGTGAGGAAATTTAATCTTTTTCTAGGTAAGCCTTTTAACTACCACTGAGCCACATCCCCAGCCCTAACTTTTTTAAAGACCCATATCAAATACTACCTCATCTACAAAGCCTTCCTGGTCCCTCACAGTCCCTGCTTGTGTTTACTCTCCCTTCTGCCCATATATTTACTTATCAACTGTTTTCAGTTACTCTATTAGTCATACCAGGGAAGGGGAACACATTAACACATTTGGACATATTCCCTGCTGCAGAAGAGAATTTAGTAATGCTTCCAATCACACAGGTATGTCCAAGACCAGGCACGGTCATCTGGAGAGCCTCACTGCGCCACATCTCCTAGCTTACTCCTTTATGGATAACAGCCATATCCCTAGCCTTCTTTATATATATGTATTTTATTTTGAGACAGGGTCTCACGACGTTGCTCAGGACCTCGCTAAGTTACTGAGGTTGACTTTGAACTTTTGATCCTCCTGCTTCAGCTTCCCAAGTCACTGGGATTGCAGGAGTGTGCCACCGCACCCAGCATGCATTTTGTTTTATTTATTCTTTCTAGATATACATGACAGTAGAGTGTATTTTGACATATTATACATACATAGAGTATAACTTATTCTAATTAGGATCCCATTTTTGCAGTTGTCTTTTAAAACACTAACCCCACCTTTTAATTATAAAGGCTTAATATGATTCAGTAACTAGGAGTCTACTTCCCTTCTCTACTGCTCTTCTTTCAAGGCTTCTCCTTATTATTCTGATTTATTTGCCCTCTTACAATCAACTTCCCCAGCTCCAGGAAAATAGGCAGTCACACAGTCATGATAAAGTTATAAACTAAAGGGATTGATAAAAGCATGATGTTGAAACTAAAATCTAAGAAAAAGAACTAAAAATTGAAGAAAATCCTTAAAATATTTTAAAATTCAGTGCTTGCACAAACACACAGGATGAACCCAGAAAACTTTGCTGCATTAACATGGGAAATTTTTATTTGAATAAATGTATATTAGTAGTAAAGAAACACAGTTTACTTCATTTATGTTATATATTGTGTAATACAACTGATTAGAAAAAAAAACAAAATAATCAGAAGAGTGATCAACAAAGCATAATAGACACCAGTGACGTTCTTAACTCACCTTCCTTTTTCAGCCATTTGACAATGTTTCCCTCTTCCATTGTAGGTGACAGCGATGGCATTAGGACCTTAATAGGATCAACTGGAAGTAAAAAAAAAAAAAAAAGATCAGCCTCTCTCAAAAAACTATCTCACAAGGCATCAATATCTGTTCAAGTAAATTACTATCAAATTCTACTGAGAAAGAGGGTACTCCAAAGACAACCCCCAGCTGGCAAATAAAGCGTCTAGTAAATACTATGGAAACATAAAATTTTCAACTGT
This sequence comes from Geosciurus inauris, assembly GCA_004024805.1. NCBI lineage: Eukaryota > Metazoa > Chordata > Mammalia > Rodentia > Sciuridae > Geosciurus > Geosciurus inauris. The sequence continues at coordinate 103,012 of PVHX01001893.1, forward strand.
GTTTTTAATAAAACTCTTTTTTTTTTGGTGGGAAGGATACTTGACTCCTTCAGTCTTTTATGCTAGGTGCTTACAAGTTAAAAAAGAAAAAGGAAAAACTGATTTATGTTTCATCTTCTTTCCCTTTTGTCTCTGCAAAAAATATTTATAGGTAAGCCAGGTGCACTGGCGCACACCTGAATCCCAGCACTTTGGGAGGCTGAGACAGAAAAATTGCGGGTTCAAAGCCAGCCTCCGCAACAGTGAGGCACTAAGCAACTCAGTGAGATCCTGTCTCTATATAAAACACAAAATAGGACTGATAATGAGGCTCAGTAGCTGAGTACTCCAGAGTTAAATTCCTGGTACCAAAAAAATATATATATATATATATATATAAAATGATCAAAAGAAAAGCTAAGAAAAAATAACATGAAAATAGGATTCTGATGACCTACAGCAGAATAATCAAGATTGGACTTTAAGAAATTGTTGTTCTAATGTACCTCTAAACCTATACTATACAATATTCAAAGGTGTAATGTTATACTTTTCAATATTCAGTACTATTCAATATTCAAACAGTATATTATAGCACTCAATATACAATTCTTGTAAGATTGAAAAGTTTACCTAGTCAAGGATGATCAGGCAAAAGAACCTAAGCAGTTAAACTGATCTCAGCTTTTATTCTCCACAATTCAACTGAGGATCCAAAAAGGCTGTCTTTAAACCTGAGACATCTCTCACTGAAACAAACTACTTTTTCCTCAGACACCTAAAAAAGGAGACACTGTGTATTTGTCCTGCTCTACTTCCCAATAATTACCCACTGTCCAGGACCATACTCAAACAGCACACTGTTTTTGATTAAAATTTACATAAAGCTTACACTAATAAATTACCATAACATCACCCTGAAGTCTTTCACAGAACCATTCTCTCCTCTCCAAACAAGCAAAATACTGCAGCACAGCTAACATATTTCAAACATGGAAAAGGACAGCATGGAGCTTCTTTTTTTCCCATTAATGTATTAGGATTAAATTAAATGAGGTTAAATATTTCCTTTGGGAAACTGAACTAATTTTACAGTGACTTTTGGAGAATTCTGATGGCTTCATGTTAAAGGTACTTCCAAGTACATATTAAGAAGAAAGGTTCTGTCTGTTCTCCACTTCTTCACTCCTCTGTAAAGGATTGGGAAAACACATGTCTACCTGCCTCAGCTTTGTCCTCATTTTCTTTTAAGACCTCCTGACTATGGGGAACCTGCATTTTCCTCTCAGCTCTTCCATGGCCCGGCCATCAATGAAACTGTCTTTCAAAGACAGATCCACAGGGCTGGGATTGTAACTCAGCGGTAGAGCGCTTGCCTTGCATGCGTGAGGCCCTGGGTTCGATCCTCAGCACCACATACAAAACAATAAAATAAAGACATTGTGTCCATCTACAACTAAAAAAAAAAAAAAAAATAAAAAATTTAAAAAAAAAAAAAAAAAAGACAGATCCACAGGCCCACCTCACTCTTCCCATCATCAGGGCCCACTGGGTGTGAGGCGACAATCCACACACATATGTTTGCTTTGTATACACAGAATCTTGCCCTCAAACAAAAAGCCAAAGTTTAAATATGGGGTCGTACTGGGAAGCCCATCCATAAAAAGGCCTCAACTCTAAATCACATTGTCCAATCCAATCTATCAGCCTTAAGACTCCACCCACTCACTTGATTCTCTCACACCTGACTCCTTTCCTCTCTCTAAATTTGGTACCAAATTCTAAGACAATTAGAATTATTACTTCTAAAGGCCCCACAATGATAGAGCCCAAACTAAACTCAAAGTGAACATGACCATTTCATCAATGAAAAGACTACAATTCAGATTAAGGGAGCTGAATCTGTCAGCCTAGCTCTCTAGGCTGTCCTCTACTAAACTGTTACTTAGTACCTCAATGTTCCTTACAAATACTGATCATCACCTGATTGCTGATTATTTATAGCCTGTTCATCCAGAAATTCAAACACAGCAAACTAGACACATCAACTCCATGCGAGCATCTTTAATATACTGAATACAGTATTCTAATAACCTCTTGCCCTACTTTGGGCATACAGGATTCCAATGTAAAGAAATCACCTTTACTACCGACAAGGACCATTTCAAACGAAGAATAACATTTATTCTCTAACTCAATTATATATCAGAAACATGCAAGGAAAAACAACCACAATTATCAATAAATTATCAATTATTAATAAATTCATTAGTTATTTATTAATTTTTTTAAAAAAAATTTAATGTAATGGGGGGGTTGTTGGGGATTGAAGCCAGAGGTGCTTTACCACTGAGCTATATATTCAACATTTCCAAATTTTTTGAGTCAGGATCTCATTAAGTTGGAAAATTAGCCTCCAACTTGTGATCCTCCTGCCTCAACCTCCAAAGTAACTAGGATTAGAAGTGTGAACCACTGTGCCCAGCCTAATTTACTAGTAAAACTCAGTTATTGCTAGGCACTGTGTGCATGATTGTAATCCCAGAGACCCAGGAGGCTAAGGCAAAAAGGCCACAGGTTCAAGGCCAGCCTCAGCAACTTAGTGAGACCCAGTCTCAAAATAAAAAATAAAAAGGGCTAAGGATGTAGCTCAGTGGTAATGCATTCTTAGGTTCAATTCCCAGTACACACACACACACACACACACACACACACACACAGAGTTCTTTTGAAAAAGACTGCAGAATACAGGCCATCCAACTCCTGTACTTTATGACTTTCAATAATTGTTGTTGCAAGTAGCATTTAATTCCCAAGCTACCTCTAATTGAAAGACAAATTATAATAGAATATAGTTTTATAAATTTCTGCACTTTTTCTTAGTAAAATAAGTCTTTGTGGGCTAAAACAGGCACATTAAGACATTACACAGGTAGAAAACAATGCAAACTACTATGCACAGCCTTAATGCATGGGATCTATAAAACAGTAGAATGACAAATTCTTGAATGAACTACAATTAGGGAAGTGCACTTAGGAAAACCACACATAACAAATCCAAACCACAACAATTCTACACTTGCAAATGAAAGAATTTTAAAGTGCTAAAGCTTAATACACTAAACATATTTGGAAATGATAAACTGAACTTTCTAATCTCCTAGATTATTTTGTCTGAGTCTGTTGCCTTTTTCTTTTTTTACATGGCTTGATGAAAAAACTCTGCCTAAAGAATGTAGAGCCAACTCAACCTTCAGCATTTATTTTTTAAACTTGCAATGACAAATGTGCTTTTTGTTTAAAAAAAAAAAGGCAAAAAAACCCCTTAACTTCTAAACATCATCATGGTAAGAAGCACAGCTTAAGAAAGAAAGTCTCAATATGCTGATTCTATCAAGAAGTTTAAGCCTGACATTATGAGATAGAATACTTCATATATATATAAACATATCAAATAAAGTTCCACTTCGAGGCACAAAATAAATGGACCTCAATGATTCTACATCCAGATTCCAATTTATGACAAATACTAAATCAATTCTCTCAAAACAAAGTCTCTCTTCAATATTTTTATACTTTCATTCAACTGCCATGATAAAACTCATATTTATTTTATGATTCTATCTCCTATTATAATTTCTCACCTAGAGACCTTCACATTTGCATTATTCCTGACATTAAGGGCTATTTTATAAAATATCTGCATTTATTAAGTATTTTTTTCCAAAGCACATCAAGCACCTCAAAAACTTTCATGTTTTAAAAATTTAAAAAAAAATCATTCTTCACACAGCCATCCTTCATGGATGAATTGAAATTGCTTCTCTGAATAATGATAATAAAATATAAAAATTCTGTAATAGATCACTATCCTTATCCTGCAATGAAGGTGACATAAATGGAAGAAAGATTTTGACATCTCCATTATTCAATACCATTTCTTGATTGATCATACTGGCTTATTATGGAATAAAATGTGCAATATATTCTGACTACTCTAACCAATCTATCCTCTGAGTTATGGTAGAAAAGACGTATCAAAATAAAAGCATTAATTTACTAGTAAGCGCACATATTTCATTCTAGTACCTTCTTTGGATTAGAACATTATATACATTTTCCAAATGTATTTTTCTGATGGGAAAGTAATTATATAATCATAATATCAGCTTTGAGTGTCAAGGTTGCACATAATTAATACCTACCCTTTAGAGGGCTGTCAACTGTCTTAAGATAGCGGAGGTTTTTCTAGACTCCCTTGGGAATGGAAATACCCTACACATACATTACTTAATTTTCATTGGATATTAATAATAGCCCCACCTCTTCATTTCAGTAAGCAGTACATTCCACCGTTATGCTTTTAAATTGCAGAAGCCTTGAAATGTGTACCCATTGTATTTCCTACTAATACCAACTGGCACAACTACAGGTAAGAAAAAAGGAAATGTGATATTTCTAAACTGATTATACAGGTTATTTCAATTAGCACTCAAAAAATACTTGAAAATTAGAATCTAACCCATTTGTAGTAACTTATTGTGGTTCCTTTTTAAAAAGCTAGCGAATTATACCTAATTTTCTTATAAAGTCTGCCATTTTGTAGCAGTTACAAAACATTAAAAATTCTTGCCAGGCACGGTGCCTCAAGCCTGTAATCCCAGCACTTAGGGAGGCTGAGACAGGAGAATCGCGAGTTCAAAGCCAGCCTCAGCAATGGCGAGGTGCTAAGCAACTCAGTGAGACCCTGTCTCTACATAAAACACAAAATAGGGCTGGGGATGTGGCTCAGTGGTTGAGTGCCCCTGAGTTCAATCTCCAGTACCAAAATAAATAAATAAATAAATAAAAAATAAATAAAAAAATTTAAAAATTCCTAAGATAACCCTGGTAATGTATATTTCCAGCAATGTAAATTTACGCATATTGATTTTAAAAGCAAATATCTCACAAATCATTATAACTATCTTCATCTCTTAATGTCTTTCTGCCTCAACAGAATGACATAATAAATTAAACTGCTTAGTTTACTACTGCTTTCCCTACCATATCAACCACATGATCAATCTAGCAATCACTGAATTTTATAGAAGCTTCTCTAAGCAATATGTGTTTCTTCAAATTTTTCTTCCAGTTTTTCTACAGCATATTTCTGACTTTGAATTCAAATATGGTACACGGACCTAATTCTAATTTACTAGTAGTTATTTTATCCTAAAAATAAAACACTCATATTTCAACAAAATCAATCATATTAAATATTTTAAACCAATGATATAAGAATTGTAAAAGGTATCTTTATTAAGAAAGAATATAAGCAAACTCTTAAAATATAAGTGCAGAACAAACTGCTTTGTGGTTAATATAAAGCAGATGTAAGCTCCATTACTTTGTCTAAAGTAATTAAGGAAATCCAGCAGTTTACATATGGTACACTTTAAGCATTATGCTCTGGTCCATTTATGGGGCTATAATCTAAGCACACAAAAATTGTGAAATAGATAGACCAAATGAAGAATTACCCAGTAGTTCTTAGTGTAGCTCCCTGTCCCTAACATTAATTTGCTTCTTCTCTAATAGGCAAAGAGATCACTCATTTAATTACTCCTCATTCCAATGCAAGAATTTACTAAATAAATTGAACCTTTAAAATTGCTGTTTAAATAAAACAATTCTGCCATCTGCAGGCTGAATTAAATAAAGCCGAATGAAGTGAAGGTAAATTAAAAATCAGCACCAGGGCACAGATTATTAAAAGCGAATCTTTGAATCTTTGAATAAAGACAGCTATAGCTTTTTTTTTTCTTAAATGAGTGCTTATTATTTTTTCTGTGTTCAAAGTTATTCTGGTGTGAGTACTGGTATATATTTTTATATACAAAATGCCCATGGCCCATAATAGAAATTAACATACAATAGTCTGTGTGAAAATAGCATTTAGAGGTCTTGTTTAGCATGCTAACAGATAAAGATAACCTACCAACAATATATAAAGCATAATCCAATTTCTACCTGCTCACCTTGCAAGTACACAAATATTAAAAGGACATACTCCAAAATGACAGTAGTTACCTCTAGCTAATGTATTATTACAGTTATTTATATTTTCTACAATATTATACAGTTATTTATCTTTTCTACAGTAAGTTTATCCAATTTCCCAAAACTTACCTAAATGTTAAAGTGTGCTTTTAGTTTGTTATTGTTAAACAGAAACCATAAAGGACATAGAGTGGAAACAATGGCACAGAACTTTGGAAAGAAGACAGTAAACAGCTAAGTAGTAACTAACTAAAGCGACCCTAGAAAGCTGAATCCTATGCCAGAGAGGATTTGGGTGAACACTGAGAAGCAGTTAGTGCCGAATCCGTCAGACCAGTGCTTAGGTAACAACCTCATCTTTATTCAACACAAGACTGGAGATTGTTCTCTCTGGAAGGGTAACAAGAAGACCTTTGGTACAGAGGTTCAACCTACTTAGCTGCAGATAAATAAAAACTGCAAAATTAAGTTTACTGAAAAATGAGCTGATGTGACTGACATAACAAACTTCTGTGTAGATGTTATTAGATGGTATGCAATAGTTACTGAGAAAATTAAACAATTTAAAAAGGCGATAATTACCACAGATAAAGAAAAACCAAAGGCAACAAGCAAAATATGGGACAGTATCAGACAATCCTCAGCAGTGCACAGTATTTGTTTAGTATTAATTAATGAATATGGATTTAACCAAGAATTACAAAATAACTACATGAAGTAGGGAAACAAGAGCACCCACCAAACATCAGCCACAGGTAATTTCTGAAACAAATACAGAGGTGGGCAAATGCCAGAAGAGACTGAGACAGAGACTTACCAAGTGGTTATATCCCTTTCAGAATTACTTGACTACTTAAACTATATGCGTGTATTACTGTGCTAAATGAAATATTGTTTAATAACATAAATATTAATAAAACATTTAATTATTTTTTAAAATCTTAAGGAGAAGCAGGGTACTAAAGTAGTTTTAAGAGCAATCACTAGAGACAAACTGCTAAGGTTTAAATTACAGATCCTCCACCTGCAAGTTACTTAGTCATTATGTGCTTCCGTTTCCTGTTCTATAAAATGGTAATGTAAACAGATTTTTGTAAAGAAATAAGGTAACACACACAAAGTCTACAATAGAGGCTAGCAAAAAGTCTCAAAAAACGTTAACTTATTGCTAAGAAGCACAGAAAACTGGTTAAGAGACGGACTCCAAAGGCACCAGACAGATAGATGTATCCCAATATCCTATATCATTACAGGGTATCACAATTCCTTCCTGTAGTAATGAAAGATGGATTCACAGGTTTCTTTAACCTTTCCAACCTAAACTCAAAACTTCCCTTTTATTCTCTCCTGTGTTCAGCCTTGTTATGGCTGACATTCACTCACTCTTATTAATTTCTATTCGAACTGCATTTCATATTTAAAAAGCAAACTATCATTGAAATCATCAGCAAATGTTCCACTTTCAGTGCAGTTATACTATTCACTACCAGAGCTTAAAGCCAAAGTAAGCATTCGACAAATGTCTCCAAAGTGCTGTTATCTTAGCCTAGACCTAGACACAATCAGTTTCAAAAGGATTATTAATTAATTTATTTATTTGGGTACTGGGGATTGAACTCAGGGGTTCTCAACCCCTGATCCACATCCCCAGCCCTATTTTGTGTTTATGTAGAGACAAAGTCTCACTGAGTTGCTTAGTGTCTCCTCCCCGTTGCTGAGGCTGGCAGGATTATAATTTAGATGGGAAGATAAATACACAAGTACTTGAGACTATAAATAAAAGTGCATGAGACCACAGAAGTATTAAGAGCTGAGAGTCTAGTTATAAACAAGCAAAAACCTGGGCTAGTTCTACTTAATACCTGTTAGGATGGGTATTATAAAACAAACAAACAAAAACAGAGAACAAACGCTGGTGAGGATATGGAGAAATTAGAACGCTGTGCACTGTTGGTATAAATGTAAAATGGTGTACTCACTGTGGAAAATGATAGAGCAATTTCTCAAAAAATTATACAAAGGATTACCATGTGATGCAGCAACTGCACTTCTAGGTATATACCCCGCAAAACTGAAATCAGGGACTTGAACAGATATTTACACACCCTTGTTCATAACAGTGTTATTCATAAAAGTCAAAAGATTAAAACAACTCAGATGCATACCAGGATAAAAATGTCAGAAATATGACTGAGCCATAAAAATGAAATTGAAATAACTGCCATTAAGTAATATGTCAGACACAAAAGTTCAAATATTGTATGACCCCACTAATATGAAGTACATATAATAAGCAAACTCACAGAGACAGAATAGCTCTTGCCAGGTACTGTAGAAGGGAACTAGGGTGTTATTGTTTAATGGGCAGAGTTTTAGTATGAAATGATAAAAGAATTCCATGATGGCTTCAAACAACAGGGAAATGGTACACTTACAAATGGTTAAAATGGTATAATTTATATATCTTTTACTATGATATAATTAACTTCCAAAAAAAAAAATCTCTGCTAGGCAAACAGAACAAGAGAAGAGCAGACATTCCAGGTATTAAAAGCATTTCTATGCAGAGAAATAAGTAGCAATTGTTGCTCAGTTTTGCTGAGGAACAGAATATAATAAAAATGAAAAGTGGGCCAGGTAAGTAAAAAAATCATGTTGGGACTACCTTAAAGTCATCTATAGTATCTTATAGTACTCGACTATCTTAAAGGTATTCCCTAAACCCAATTATTTTTGTTATTATTTAAATAGAAATGGGAAGTCAGGAAAAATTTTTTGAGCAAGTAAAGAAAACAAAAAAAAAACTGGACTTATTTGCAGTTCCACACTTCTGGTTAATCTTCCCAAATCTATAAAATTACAAAAAAGTACATATATATGTGTATGTGTGTATACATGTGTAAGTGTGTAAGTGTGTGTGTATAAACTAAAATCCATTAAACCCCACACGTCCTTCTGATTATGACTCTGAAGGAGTAATAGAAATAGTAGGGTTTAACACATTTTGCCCATCATCTCAGAAATGGAACACCCATAAAATCTTGAATTGAGCAACAAATATCCCACATACGGTAACTCCAAAACAATTTTTCTGCCTTTAGACGTCTTTTGAGAAAATAGGTGAATGTTTAGTATTTGAAAATATTTTAAAAATTTATTGTGAAAAAGTTGGAGTAGTGTTCTTTGAAGATGGGGAGAAGAGCCAAGAGTCAAGCAATGCAGCTGGCCTCTGGAAGCTAGAAATGGCAAGGAAATAGATTATCCCCCCCAGGGCCTCTAAAAGGAGCACTTCCCGGCCAGCATCTTCATTTTAGGTCCTCTGATCTCCGTTAAGATATCAAACCAGTGTTGTTTTCGGCCACTCAATTTGTGGTGCTTTCTTACAGCTGCAAACAGGAAAATAATATACATGTTTTATAAAACAATTTTATTGCCTTCTATCAGTTATCTACAATCAAAGCTGTAAAATATCTCAAAAGCAATGTTATGGACTATTTGTGTCCTCCCCAAACTCCTATGTTGAGGCCTTACTGCCCAGTGTAACTGTATTTAAAGATGAGTCCTCTGATTTTAAATGAGGTCATATGAGACCGGATACAATAGGATGAGCATCCTTGTTGTAGGAGATAGTAGACCACTCACACTTATATGCACACGCTGTCTCTCCTCTTCTCCCTTTTGTGTACAAACACTGAAGAAAGGTCATGTGAGGACATAGAAGATGGTCATCTGTAAGCCAGGAGGCTAGTCTTCACTGGAAATAAAATCAGCCAGAACTTTGGTCTTGGACTTAAAGCTTCCAGAACTGTGAATAAATAAATTCCTTTTGTTTAAGCCAAAAAAAAATGGCAAAAATGGCAAACTTTGCTGTGAAAGTTATTTCTACTAAATATTCAGCTTAACAAAGTAGTACATACATAACTAACATGTATAAAAATGCATAAAGTATCTTCTAGAACTAGGCAGTCATTTTGGGGAAATGCACTGTAATTCAAATTACCTATGGTAGAAAATAGCTGTCCCCCACACAGGACACTGTCCCAGTCATGTTCAGTGCAGTATACTCTTAACATCTTACTAGTTGTCATTATTTGTGGACAAGTTGTGACCTTTTTCCATGCTTTTCCTAAACAGTTATTGCACTTAATGTTGTGACATTTTTATAACAGGTAAATCCATAAGATTTGGTTAAAAATTCCAGGCACTATGTGAAAAGTTGAGATTTTGCTATAACTGATGTATATTGTAGAAAAGGTATTCAAGAAGAATCTTTTGCTTGGGAGGAAGGTATTTTTACAAAGGTATGAAGTGGCAGAGTTTGATTTTCTCTGCCACTTCATACCTTTGTAAAAATACCTTCTGTTGTTTTATTCAACAATCTCTTCTCCAGTTATGACTTGTTGATGATATACTTGAAATATTGGATTTCAAGGTACAAGCACCAAGAGGAAAATCAGACAAGAGTGAGCAAGCAAGGAGTCAGCGACAAGGTACAGTCCAAGGCCACATGCCCAGTGACCTACTTCCTCCAGTTACCACCTAGTAGTCCATTCCAATCATTAATCCATCAAATGAATTCATCTGCCTATTAGGTTACAGCCCTCATAATTCAATCTTTTCACCTCTGAACATTACTACTTTGCCTAATACCTGAAATCTTTTTTGTGTGTGTCTGTGAAACATCATTATTTTTTAAATTTTATTTTTTATTAGCTCTAATTAGTTAATACACAAAATCTTTAGGGGACATTTTTAGATCCAAACCTTAATGGTGAGCTGAGCTAGATGGAGGAAGCCATGTATACAATCTAATGAAAAATCCTCTGAACATGGATAACAGCAAGCACAAAGAATAAGGAGAGGGCTGGGATTGTAGCTCAGTGGTAAAGTGCTTGCCTTGCATGCATGAGGCACTAGATTCAATCCTCAGCACCACATAAAAATAAAGATATTATGTCCATCTACAACTAAAAAAATATTAAAAAAAAAAAAAAAGAAGAAGGAGAAAGTACTTGTTATGTCTAAAACATACCAAGCAAGTCAGTCAGTCGGTTGCTGGAGTGGGAGTGAGTGAAGTGGAGCAAGGGAAAAGTTGAGATGGGGGGCATTCACTTCCCTGGGCCTTGTAAAACACAGTAAGGAATTTCAATTGTATTCTGAGGATAATGGGAAGCTCTTGGAAGGTTTTCAGCAGAAAAGTGACAGAATCTGACTTCCAATTTAAAAGCATCACTCTGAAAGCTGTGCAGCTTGTGGGGAAGACCTCTGAGGAGTGGGATCTGTGTGCCCTGCAGTAAAGGATGCAGCCAGCCCCAGGTGAAGCCATAGGAGGGAAGGAGCCAAGAAGGGCCCTGACCAAATTCCTGCCTCCATTCTCCTGCCTGTGCTGCCCATTGGCTGAATCCAACTAAAAGCCGTGTGCCAGAAAGCCAGGTGTTATAGCCCACATGGTAGTGTGGGAAGGACAAATGGAAGACCCATCCCCACCCGAATCATCCCTATTTGTCATGACACTTTTTTCTACCTCAGTTTGAGCACTTAAACTGTCAGGCACCATACTGTGTGTATATGTGGTTGCACTAAAGGGGGCCAAGATGATAGTGAGGACACTTACTGGGACGCTCTTTGCAATCTAGATCAGTGATGGTGGCTGCATGGACAGTCTAGCTGGTAGGAGCAGGAGTGGTGAAGAGAGTTTAGATTACATTTAAAAGGTAAAGCCAACAGAATTTCTGATAGATTGGATGTGGAATGTAAGGGAAGGAGTAAAGGATGACTCTTGTTAGGAGCACAAGTGAGAGAACAAAAAGCAAAGTAGATGTCACAGCTCCAAAATGAAAAATCTTTCTTCCTATAAAAAGTGCCAGGAGAGGGAGGGGGTAGGGGAAGATGGTGGAATGAGATGGACATCATTGTCCTAGGTTCATGTATGACTGCACACATGGTGCGACTCTACATCATGTACAACCAGAGAAATGAAAGGTTGTGCTCCATTTATGTACATGAATCAAAATGTATTCTGCTGTCATGTATACCTAATTAGAATAAAATTTTTAAAAAGTGCCCAAGAAGCCTTATGAACTATAAACTTACTTCTTATTCAGCTATTCAAATGAAAAACATAAAAACTCATTAAAAGATAGTCAGTTTAAAAGATCCTGAGGTAGAGTACTTACCTGGCATGCATGAGGCCCTGAAGTGGATCCCCAGCACCATAAAAACTAAATAATAAAATATACTGTGCTCACACTTATGCAAGTGTCACTAGCCTACAGGCATAATCCAGAGAAACTACCTGATTTTTTCAAATGTAGAACTTACACTTGATCTCTTCCTTCTCTTAGCATGAGAACTACCCACACAAACCCACACACAATATAGTTCTTGACAGTTTAAGTGCTCAAAATGAGGTAGAAACAAAGTGTCATGACTGATGGGAATGAGTCAGCTCGAAGTAGGTGTCTTCCATTTGCCCTTCCCCTCACTGGCTTCCTAGCACTTGGCTTTCAACTTAGTTCAGCCAATGGGCAACACAGGCGGAAGGAAGGGAGAGAGACGAGTTTGGTCAGAATACTTCCTCCCTGGTTCTGTTTCTCTTGTGGGGTCACTGGGGCTGGCTGCATCCTTCACTGCAGGGTACACAGCTCCTCTCTCCTTGGAGGGTTTTCCTAGCAGGCTCTCTCCCTTCCAGTTCTGGTGACTATCCCCTTCTCATGCCCCTTGAAGTCTCCTGGTATTGGTGATAGTACCTTCTTCCAAATAGCCCCATAGTATAGCACTGTCTTTACACCCTGAACTCACAGAACCAGTCACTTATTAAATTCTCAAATTAACATTTTGAGATTTTTTTCCTATATAATTGAGATTCCCTCAATTATATAGAAAAGAATTGGGAGGGTGGCAACTAAATGAGAAAGATGTCAACCTATAAGGAAGGTCAGTCCATTTGAAGGAACACTACAAGCAAAAGAAAGGAGAAAGAAGAACAGATATTTTGGGAAAGGTAAATTGTCTGGTAAGCTGAAATGCATGAGTAAAATGAACCCACATGCAGATATGAATCAAGATTTCCATATTGCTGGTTTTGTGGTAGTCATATGTACACATGCATCCTCTAGTCATATACTTATGTTGAAACCTCTATATTAAAACATAACTTTCTTGGGCTGGGGTTGTGGCTCGTGGTAGAGCGCTCGCCTAGCATGCGTGAGGCACTGGGTTTGATTCTCAGCACCGCATATAAATAAATAAAATAAAGATCCATCAACAACTAAAAAAACCACAACTTTCTTGTTCTCAGATATATTACATATTCTTGTAAAGTAGCACAACTATTTTCTGTAGAAATGACCAAAATGTTTATGGATATAGGCTGGAGATGAGGTAGTATATTGTAGGGAACTTATATGAGGGATCTGAGTCTCTTGGAATCACATAAAATATTTGCATGTATATGTTTTTCTGAGGAAGTGATCTAGTTTTTGAAATTAGTTTTCAGGTAGATTTGTGCCCCTCTAAAAACCAATACCAGTATATTCCCAAGCAAACTGTCCTGAATGATACATTTGTCAATCCCAATTCTCCCCTAGAAATATTTCATATAATAAAGAAGAAAGTCCTTTATACGGTTACAGAAATGTACCAAGTAGATTACCACCTAAAGTAAATATACTGCCTTCAAAAAAAAAAAACTACCAAAAAAAATCATCATACACATATTTTGTTAGAGACTCTTGGTTTTGTTTTGTTTTGTTTTTTTCCGTACATTTTCATGTACTATTCAGTGGCACATTTAAAAGGGGACTGGTTGGAATTATTGTGCAGTATATTGCTGTAGTATGTATTTCCTCTGAGTGAAGAGGTTTCAGTTTGCAAAACGGGTCTCTTGGTTCTAAACTATATTAAAATTCTACATGAATTCCTGTTTATTTTGCAATTTTGGAGCAAGGGCAAAAAGAAAGTATCACTCCACTTAGTCTACGAAAGATTATCAATGCACACATGATAACTGGGGGCACTGACACGTCTGTTACAAAAAAGTAAAGAAAGCTCAAGATCACAATAAAAAGGCATATTAAGAGTATACCATCTTAGAAACTTAAGACAGCAAGAAGTTACATATTCTCTTAAACAGTCCTGCTACTTCTTTTACAGTCTAGAATTTTTAGTACTCTAAATTGTGTTAAAGCAGGAGTAGCATGACAATCATTACTGAAATACTATTTCACAATGTAGTTATTATTAAAATATGTCTCACTTTATAAAACAAAAAAGCAGAAATGTTCACTTGTAATATATCATGGTTAATAAAACTCCAGCATGCCAACACTGTTCTGCTGGATCTATAACCAGTCACTTGATACTAAGGCTGACTGTGTTTAAGGTAACAGGCTTTGGTGTTCAGCAGACATGGCTAAAAATGGAACTCTACCCCTAGAGCACAGCATTAGTTGTGAAAAGTAAATGAGTTAATTCATATAAAGTACTTAGAGGTACCTGGTACCTAGTAAGCTCTCCAAACATGCTATTTGTTATTCCAAAACCCACTCTTTCCAACTTCTTTCTTGCTGCCAGAGGCTCACTTTTGCTCAGCTGTTTTTCTTGTGATAATGTGCTCAACGTTAGTGACCCCATCACCCAGATCCTTCATTAACCAAAGTCAAACCATCAGCAAAGTCAAGTTAGTGACTGCCTTAGGAAAGAGCACATAATCTAACTCTAGTCTATACAATAAGAGAATTCTGCTGCCTTACCACAGAAAGATGTTTCCTTGTTTCACAAGAGGGATCCAGGCAGAAAAACCCTCTTTACTTCTACTGAGCATAATCAAGCACAATTTCAAAGTAATCATCCATTTACTTACAACTCTTGGTTGAATTATTAAAACCTCTTTGAATCTCTACTTTCCACTACAATTTGATTAACCCCTGCAGTTTTCTTATGATGATTACAAGTAATGCAAATAACCAAAAATGAAGCCTGTCAAATAGTGAGTGCCCAGTAAGGGATAGCTACTTCTAATCCCCCACTTTCACAAGCAACGAAATGTGCTAAAGCAAAGCAAACATGTAGAAAGTATTCTTAAGAATCCAGATCTTAGTTTCTCATGTTGCCACTTCTACTCATTTAACCTCCTTTACTCTTCGCCTCTTTTCCTTAGAAGCCCATACATCTCAACTACTGAGTGACCTATGATTTTACTTGGTTGTAACTTAGCCTAAAATAAACAACTACTACACTGCGATCTTATTTTAATCAGACTGTAACAGCAGACATGCCATTGATTCACAACTCATACTTCCTTCTTAAAGTGTCCACACTTCAGCCTTTGAAAGAATTAGCTCGAGTGTTCCATGCCATAACGAACCCATACTGGGATAATCAGCCTCTTTTTTCAAGAAATTTGGAATTAGATCACAGAAATGATGGTGGGTACTTGAACAAAACTGAAAGAGCATGGAACAAAAAGAACTGACTCAGCATTAAGGCAAGGCAAGCTGACATCATAAAGGAAGAAAACTGTGAATAACTAGGTTGGCAACCCTGCATAGAAAAGCCAAGTACACAAGAGAAACAAACAACAAACAGTAGGAGCTCTAGAAGATATAGATGTTATTGTTATGGTTACTGTGTGGCCCTGAATAATTTCGTATTTGTGGTGTATCCTTTTAATAAATCCCACTTTACTTCAGCTATTGTGTGTTTTTGTTTCCATGGTTAAATGAGAATTTGAGAAAGACTATCAATCTCATCAGCATCAGGGAGACACACTTAATAAGAATCAGTCCTAAAACAGCATCAATGTTCTGGCAGATGTATCATATCAGCAATTCTTGTTATCAAAGAAAAGATGTTGCCTCCTTGTTATAGAACCTGCTGTCAAAAATTCAGGTGCTTGGGCTGAGGATATAGCTCAGTTGGTAGAGTGCTTGCCTCGCAAAACCTCAGCACCACAAAACAAACAAACAAACAAACAAACAAACAGAACAACTCAGGTGCCTAGCGTAAACAGATGGATAAGAGAAGGAGGCTAGGCTAGCATCTTCAGGTCTTTTTTTTTCCTCCTTCTTCTTTAGACAAGTTTATCTTCATATTAATTGGCTAAAAATTTTCCTTCTTCAAATGCTCTATTCCATTTTTCTTGGTTTCTTGTATTTTCTCCATTCCATACAGTTGAGTAAATCAGTCCATTTTCTCTTGCTATAACAGAATACCTGGGACTTAGTAATTTATAAAGAATAAAGATCTATTTATTTAGCTCAAGGTTTTGGAGCCCGGGAGTCCAAGAGCATAGTGCCAGCATCTGGCAAGGGCCTACTTTTTCCATTATAACATAATGGAGAGCATGATATGGCAAGGCAAGAGCAAGTATGCTGGCGTAACCCTGGATTTACCTTCCTCTTCTCATAAAGCCACTCATGCCTTCGTGGGGGCCCCACTCTCACAACCTTATCTAATCCTAATAACCTCTCAAAGACTCCACCCCTATTTTATCATTAAATGTGAATGTGGGATTAAGTTTTCAAAACAAATTCGGAAGGATATATTCAAATCACTGCAGGATACCTAAAAAGAATGACTAGAGGTGATGGTACAAACCAAGGGACTACGAGTTTATAGAGGAGGGTGGTAATGGTAAACTAGGAAGTAATTTTCTACCTTAAAAAAAAAAAAAACATTACTGAGTCTCAGGCAACTGTCACCATTATATGGTCTAACTTGAAATTTACAAGAAGACAACAATCGAGATTTTTACGCAGTGTCCTAGTTTTACAATGTTGTCAATAAATTAATTTCCTTCTACAATAAAGTGGGTCAGTTCACTGGCTACTGAATTGCAATCCTACCATAGACTTAGCATCATTTAAAACTTCCTATACTTCTGGATTCCCCAGATTATGTTTAACATCTATAATATGCAAAGCCTATAATTATGTATTAGACAAATCACTGTCAAAGTTGAACCTCATGTGTTTTTTTATTCACATGATTTAAAATTGAATATGTTGTTCCTCAGCAACAACTTAAAACAAGTCTTAATTAACATTAAATGCCAAATCACACCATCTACTCTAACAGGGCAGCAACATAAACTCTTCAACATTAACTGCCTAGAGTAGGTTGAAAAACTACTGACAAATGCTGTCAGTTCTGTAAATATCACATTGTGCTCTCTGGGTCTTTGTTTCTGCTATTCCTTCAGCCTGGAAGGGCTGGCATTTCTTCCACTACACACAACTTCCTTATCATCCTGAACTTCTCAGAGGTCACTACCCACACTACTGAAATCATGTCTTTTTGTTTATCTCCCTGAGCAAACTATAAATACCTTAAGGATAAGATCTATACCAAATTTAGGATTGCATATATGGAGCTAAATATGAAAAACATGGACAATGTGGCAGAACACTGAAAGTATTGTTTAGTAGACCACCTTTAATCCAAGGAGGCTACCATGTACAGGCACCTCAGATGCTCATTCCTTTACTCAAATAATATTAGTCAAGTGGTGAATAACATAGATTCATCCTTCTCAACAAACATTTCAGTTGAAAGAATGAAATAAATGAGGGATTTGTTAAACATAAATGAATGTACATATGTCCTTTAGTTCACTAACATTAAAGATGTACGGCTTAACTTCTCTACACTTCATTTAATATTTCTATCTAACTAAATACAGACAATGCCAGACTTACTAGGTTGTTGTGAAAAGTGAATAAAGGGAATGCATAAAAATGCTGCAAACAAACATCTTTTAGGAAAACCAAAACTCTAAGGATACTTCCAAATGACAAATTTTTAAATCTGAGATGTGTGAAAGAGGAAACAGTTTAATAATTGTTGCTTAATTTATATAGTCTACAGTTACCCAAATGGTTACTAAACTACAGTTGTTTTTACCAAACTCTAAGAAAAACTATCTATACGTATCTATACATAAAGAAAAACAAACACCATTGAAAATTCATGTTTGCTGTGCAGGTATTCATGGCAAAACAAAAACCTGTGACTAGAAGTTAGGAGATAAAATTTGGTTCAGTGATAGGGGGAAAAAAAAAAGAGAGTGCAAATTTTTCAAATAACAGAGCAATCTAACAACACAGCTTCAAATGTAGAATAAACCTCCCCTCCTGGGAATTAAGGTTGCTAATCAGACTTGAAAACCAAGAGACTATGGTGGATTATCCAGGTAGGCCCTGGAAGAAGGCAAGCAGGAGGGAGTGGCAAGAAAGATATAATGTGATAAATAATGGACCAGTCATTGGTGACTGAAGATGGAGGACAGCAAGGAGTCAAATCTGAGAGACCTTTAGAAGCTGGAAAAGGAAAGGAAACAATTCTCTCCTGGAGCCTCCAGAAAAGAATAAAGCCTCTGCCAAACACCTTGATGTCAGCTTATTGAGATCCATTTTGTACTCTGATCTCCCAAACTACAAGATAAAGATTTGTCTGTGGCAGCAACAACAGGAAATTAATTCAGCTTGCCTTGGAATGTAGTACTCTTTCCCTTACAAATGATATCTAGAGCTAGACAACTCTAGTGTTGTTCACGGTGTACTTGGTGAGGTAGGGGTGGTGAGTATGTAAAATGCCAAGATACATCAGATAAAGCTTGCCTAAGTGAAATTGTAAAAGCAGGAGGAATTAAATTGGTTCTGGGAAAACATCTAAAACTGCATGCACATTCATGTAAGTCCTTTTCTTTGTAGTCTGGAGCAAAGATTTTCAAAAGGATCTTTTATAAAAAAGAGTAAGAACCTTTCTAGATTATTTCCAACACATGGCTTTTAACATTCCATGATTTTCTAAGGCAGTAAGTCTCAAAGTGTAGACCATCTAACCCCCAAATAAAGCATTAAAGCTCACTTAAGGTTGGTAGTAAAATGCAGAGTCCAAAATCCACCTGAAACAATCTCTGGGACCTATACGAAAGTTCAGTTCTTTAACAAACTAGGGGATGGAGAAGAGAATACTACACACAGTAAAAGAACCACTGCTCTAAGGAATGTTGTACAAAACATTACATTTGGAAATTGAAATAAATTGTTTCCATCACCCAATCTTTAGAAAGCTCAGTCATTTTACTATCTGATTTCAGGTAAGCTGTAGTTTTTTCCTGAACCTCAGGCAGCTGAGAACATGTAGGCAATGTTAATGCACCTAATTTTTTAGATGAAAATTTATTCTGTGGAGTGCCAAGAATGATGACTAGTAGATAATACTATCAAACTAAAAAAAATGTTAGTTTTGTTCTCCAATCCCTCACTCCAAATCCCTATTCCAGACTCCCCGGTTTAAGAAAGAATAATGCCTGGCATGCATTTTACATACTGTCCTGCTAAATACCGAAAGAACTATGTTTTTGTGCCAATGTCATTACTAGACAATTTCCTACAATCATCTTATTTTCCCTTCCTAAATTTTCATTTTTCAAGCGAATATTTTACCTGAAACATTCTCCTGATCATACGAATGTGATGCTATAGGTATTTACAAGTTAAATCTTATAAATTACGTGTCATCAGTTGTGGTAACAAAACAGGCAGCCAAGACCTTACATCTTCTAAAAGAGACAGGTCCTGAGAATGAACAACAACAGCTAGCAGAGGCCTTAGAATCTAAGCAACCTTAGGCAGCTTTTCTCGGTCAGAGATTCTTGACAACAGTAAAGGAATCTAAGGTGTGACTGGGAAGGGGCCCCAGCGGAGGACGTTTAAAGCGAATCTCTCTCGGTGCCTCACAAACAGACCAAATTCCGAAGCAAGGTCAAAGAGGAGCCATACAAGCCAGGGGGTCGGAATCAAGCTCTCTCCGCTCCCAAAATATCCCTTTGTGGCACGCATCAGACCCAGCCAGCAGACCCCTCTTCTGAAGGAGATAAGAGATCCAGTACCTTCATACCCAGACCGAGGCCTCAAGCAAGAATGCACTCAGGTCCATTGCTCAGCTACACAGAAAAACTGAGCGAGGCTCAACCACTCACCCCGCAGCCAGTGAGTGTTGTGAAACCATCTCCAGCTAGCTCCACGGCCGACAGACCACCCGGCAGCGCCCCTGGCCACCCCCATGCATCGCCGGCCACCGAGGCCCAGGAGGTAGCGAAGCAGCGGAGGGTCACAGCCCAGCTTCCAGGAGGCCGCCATCTTCCCGGCTTTCCCGCGGGCTGCCCGCAGCACAGCCTGATCGTCAGCCTTGGGGCCCTCCCAGGCCCCGCCTTCCGCCTGGCTGGTCACGCCCCCTTCGCGCCCGATTCGCCTGTGTGTCTCTCAGGCTAGCCCTCTTAGCCCCGCCTCCAGCCTGTTGGCCACGCCTCCCGGCTGGGCAACTACATCGGGGCCTCTCCCAACAAGCGAGGCCCTCCCAGACCCCGCCTTCCGACCTGCACGCTCCGCCCCCGGGATGCCCCTAACACCGCCTGACTGCACTGTGGCCTGGCCGCGGTAGACCGGGCGGAGCGCTGGGTGCAGAGCCGTGTGGAGGCTGGAAACCGTGGGTGCCCCTCGTCCGGACCATGTCTGGCTGCCACGATCCGCAGGGAGACTGCTGCTCGCGGCGATGCAACGCGCAGGTAGGGGCGGGGCCGCCGGCGCCGCTCTTAAGATGTGGCAGGGCGCTGGCGCGGGTTTGCTAGCCGCGGGATCGTGGGCGGAGCTTCGGCCGGTGCGAGCGCGGTCCCGCGTCCGTGGTGCGCGCTGGACGGCGGGAGAGAGGTCGCACACTGTAAAAGGAAGTGTGACAGCGAGGCGCGCGTTTGGGCCGCTGTCGCGTGCTTTTGTCGGGAAGATAAACCGAAGATGGAGTTTTGAGGCACCAGAGTGGAACTGGAGAGAAAGCTGAGCCCCTCGAATTTATTTTCTGCGCCAGGCGATCCTGTCTACGCTGCCGAACCGGAGCTGGGCCTCCGGAGCCAGCACCCGTCCCTGAAGTTGCTCCTTGCCTAAATGTTTTAAGTGAATAACGGGATGATTCTGCCTAATCAGGCAGAAGTCAAGCCTGCAGGTTTTTCATTCCCTTATACACACCAACAGTCTTTCCAAAGCCTTACCGAAGGCCTTCTAAGTGCTCAGAGTGGTCCGTATGACACCTGGCCAGGAGTCCAGAGGAGAACTAGACCAGTTAACAAATTCAGTACAACGCATAAGAGGCAGGAAAAGCCCCCTAAGATTGGTTTCCTTATCAAAGGGCTGAAGGTCTCAGTTAAACACTGGGGAGATTTTATTGCTAAGCATTTGTGAACCATTATGTTGTTTTGAATAATTTCCCCAAATTAGCAAAGACGACAGGTTAGAATGCTGAATAGACATAATTGTATGAGGAAGAAGATCTTGGATACAGGACAGATCACTGGAGATCATTGCTAGGTAGGTGGGTGTGGAGGATGAAGAAAGTAAAAGCAGTCCGTTAGTAGAATCATTGCTAAGACATTTCAGCACATGTGTTTATGCCCTTAGTAATTAAATCTTCGGCAGTGTCTAAGAGAACAGTATGTCTAAGCTTCAAAGAGTCTAAACAAGAGATCTAAGGATAAACTAAGATTCTCAAAACAAAAATGGCCAAAGGACAACATGTTGAACAGGAATCTTTTGTTTGCTTCACTCAGTGATCAAGAAAAATCTGAGCTAATTTTTCAGAGTCCAGAACAATTTTGGGCTCTATTGAAACTTAAGAACATATGGTATCACTGGGCCCTTATTTCTTCATGTGGTCTGGATTGAGCTGACAAATAGCTACCAGTTTAACCCAAGGCATGTGCTTCTGCTACTCAAACTAGATTTGCATGTGCACTTACACACATTAACCCCACTAGAAATTTTTGTTTGCCTGGTTTTACAAAAATAAATGAGAACAGCAATAAGAAAAGTTGTGAGACATAAAATTTGTGTAGTTTTTTAGAAGGTACAGCTGATGAAAGAGTTTACCCTTAAGGAAATGGAGTGTTCTATTGTAATTATTTCAACAAATATTGAATGAGGGCCTACTATGTGCCAGGCATTGTGGATTTAACATGATGCAAGTTACATCTGATTCCTTCTCCCATAGAGAATGCTGTGTAGTGGGAGAAACAGTAAAGAGAGATTATGACAACATGATAGCACTATTATGGGAAAGTTCAGGGTGCAGTAGGGTTAGAAAATGCCTCTGGAGGAAATAAAGGTATCACCTGAAGCCTAAAGGATCAGAAGACCACAGTAAGAAATGAAGGTGGGTTTTCTAATTCTGGGCTTACCTTGGAGATATTTCAGGTTTCAGACCATCACAGTAAAGCAAGTCACACAAAAGTAGTAGTTTCCCAGTGCATATAAAATTTATGTTTACACTACACTATAGTCTATTACATGTGCAATAGCATTATGTCTAGACAATAAACATAATTTAAAAATATTTATTGCTAAAAATAAATGGTAATGATCATCTGAACATTGGGAATAATGGCACTATTGATAGATTTATAAAATTCACGGTTGCCATAAACCTTCAATTCATAAAAAATGCAGTATCCAAAGTGCAACAACATAAAGCACAGTAGAAAGAGTAACATGCACAAAGTCTTATAGACAAGGGCATTGTTTGTTCTCATGTCAAAAGAGTCTTGATATTAATGGGAACAAAGTAGGGGACAGGGACTTGGGAAAATGATGATGCTAAAAAGACGAAAGCTAGGACCTGACCTAGAGGGCTCTTTAAGCCATCTTAGAAATACAGATTTTTATATTAAGGGCAATGAGATAATAAGAAAGATGACTGAAGAAAGTGCATGAGGTGCTGACTAGTGTTGGAATCTGGAGGTTTGGCAACAAACCAGGAAGCTGTAGCAGTAGCCCAGGCAAGAAATGCCAGTGGCCTGAGTGAGGGATTTAGGCTGTAAAGTCAGGTGGACTTGTTGATTAGATGAGTATGGTGAGAAAAGGAACCAAGTACGACTTTTAGGTTTCTGATGGGGCCTGGTGGATCTCAAAAGAATATGGGAGGAAGAAACAGTTAATCATAAGCCTGTCGTAGACCTAATGAATTTGAGGTCCCTAGTTGGGGCAAGATATTAAAAGCTGGGTATTTATGCTTCTCAAGCTCAGGAAAGAGCTGGATTGGAGATAAAGTTTTAGAAAACATGGTCACCAAAACCTGCCCTTTTGAGACATGTGTATTTATTGTTTTTTATTTGATGGACACCTCTTCCTAAACACCTATTACATTAATTGCCTTCCTCTGTAGGCTTTTCAATATTATTATTTTATCATGCTTAGCTGTAACTTTCAAGTGATTTGTTTCATGGGCTTTCTTCTAGTATTGCAAAGGTTTCTCAGGCACTGAGTGTTTTATTTTCAGGATAGATTCAGCTTATACCAGTGATGTCTAGGCTGATTTTACAGTTCAAAAATTCAATCCCCGGTGACTTCTGACTCTTGGACTAAATTTTTCTACCATCAAAATCAGGGGGTATTTCCCTAAAAGAGAAAGTGTTTACTTAGAAACTATATATTAACAAAGTTCAGATTCTAAAAGTGCAAATATGAGTAAGTCACTATTCCTTGCTTTTGGGAAACTAAGGCAGTTATAACTGCATACCAGTAACAAATATACTGTATACCATAATTGGGCAGTGGAAGGAAGAGAAGAAGACTAAGTTCTTGAGGAAGAACAAAGCATTTTGCAAATGCAGAAGAGGAAAGATACTTTGAAACAGCGATTCATGGAGGACTTTATAGAGAATTTTAGATTGGCCCAGGTTCTAAGAGGGACATCAAAAGGAAGTTACTTAGGGGAACCATGTACCCTATCTTAAGAGTTTACACATTTCTCACGTTTTTTGCTGGGAGTACGTACTTTTGCATTTTTAGGGAAACCAGAAACTGCGATTTTATATGAAATCTTTTGATTTTAATATGTCAACTCAGATTCTAAGCATTGTGCAGTTCAAATTAACTACTTCCTGGAAGTCTGATCTTATCGACAAGTTATCAGTTTGTAACCTTTGTATTACCTTTAATGTAAGATATATGATCTTAATTCATCCAGTATTTATTGAGCAAAGCACTATGGTAGGCGTAACTTAGAGCAAGTTGCCTACCCTTTAATGAACTGTGCACAGTTGAGAGGAAAAACCAGGTAGGCAATGTTTTTACTTTTTTATTTTAGCTTATATGTTACAGTGTCCCTAAGTAAATATTTACTCTTTGTTAGTACTGCAACAAAAGGCCATGCAACTTCCTGCCCTTGATCTCAGCAGTTCTGTGGAAGCAACCCAGTCTCATGGTCATGTCCTCCCTGCCCAACCACTGCCTCTTCACCACACAGATTTTGGGGTGAAGGCCTTTTTTGTTCCTTCTGTGTGCCCTCTATGAGAGGATCCTCCACGCTATATTATAAATAGGTGCCTTATTGGAAGGCCCTACGAAGTCTGCTGAGAACGTTCCCAGGGAATGGAAGGCATCAACCAACTATATGAATTGCTCTCTCTACCAATATTATGGTGTCCTACCATAGCTAGTCCACTTTCTTTGTTCCTTCACTAGCAGCTGAACATTCCTGGAGAATATTCCTCAACTATGCTGTGTGGGCTCACTTCAGACTCATGATTTCAACCTCACACTGCCAGCAACCCTTCTGTGTCCCCCAGTAGTGTCCCCTCCCTAGTGCCCACTCCCTAGATAACTGTTACATACCTTTATTCTTTTGTGATGCCTCTCAGACCATCTCTAGGCTCTCAGCTCATGACTCCATTTATACTTAAGAAAACAGAAGTCACTGGATATGGACTTCCTCCCCTTCCTACCAGAAAACCTATAGAAATGCCTAAAAATGAACGCAACTTCTTCTCATTTCATAAAGTAGAAGCAGTCTAGTTCTTCTATCAGTCTCAGGATCTCCAGGCCTTTCATCTTCTGAAGTTATTTCTCTCCCTCCCCCTGTCTTACTACCATCAATCATTTCCTCCCTGGGAGACTGTTTTCGTCAGCATTGCTTTCAGACCCCTACATGATCAGGTCATTTTCCACCACTCTCAGCACTTAATCACTCTGCCCTCGCCAACTGGTCTCCCTCCTGCCAAGTGCTTTCTCACTCCAGGACCTTCACACCTGTTGTTTCCTCTGCCTGGAGTCACTTGCCTCTCCCCAGCACAAACCTTGCATGTGCCCACATGCATGTTCTTCACACACTAGTTAAGATTGAATGCTGCTTGCTTAGGCCTTGACAACCTTGATTAAAGTTGATTCCTGCTGTTTTTCTCCAAGGCCCTATTTGTTTCTTATCACTTATTACAACTTATTTATCCTTTCATTTTACTCTTTTAAAACTCTACCCTAGAGAGTAAACTCTTTTAGGGCAAGACTGTGTCTTGTTTGTGGCTGAATTACTAGGGCCTAGAAAAGTTTTGTACACATAGTAAGCCCTTAGTAAATGTTAATGACTGACATCCCAGAGAATGGAATTACTCCTCACTCAGCTGTTCCTACAGCCAGATTTCTAAATTCTTTGAAGTGTTCTTTCCTTCAGTTTTCTCACCCAGAATCCTTTCTTTCTGTTTAACTTTTTAAATCTATTTCAAATCCATGTCTGCCATCACTACCTTACAAAGTCATTTTTAAGCTCTCAGCAGCCTCTGTAGTCCTCTGCTCTTTTTCTTTACCACTTTCAGCCTCTTCTGCTCACTGACACTATAGAACATTTCAGAAACAAAATCTGATCATTATGAACTCCTCAGTGGTTTTCAGTTTTCTATAAAATAAACCCCAAACTCCTGCGCACACCATGAAAGATCCTTTATAAGTTACATCCGTCCCACCTCCACCCCACCAAACCTAAATGTAACCACTTCCAACTACTGGGAGTTCTCTCCAACTTAAATGCTCTTTCTGTTCACCTACCCAGTGTACTCCCACTATCCTCCAAAACTGACCTTAGTCACCCTTCATTTTTGAAGCTTTTCCCAATTCCTGTTTCCTTCTATCTATAGCTTCTGATCCCATAATGCCATGGACCATCTTGTATATAATAGCTTTGTCATTTTGTGACCATTTCTTTACTAGATTGAGCTCCTCAGAGGTAAGGATTTGTATCTTACATTTGTTTCTTCAGGGCTTATCACAGTATCTAGTACTCAGTAATAGTTCATTGAATGAATGAGAGGAGTATGTGATAAATACACAAGAAAAGTACAGATAGCAAATGCCAAGGCACAGCACTGGAGGAAGGGTGACCACTTCCCACTGGGAGATGAGCAAAGGCATCATGAGGGAAGTGAGCAGGGAGCCTGGTGTAAAGGCTCTCAAGGAGGAGTTTGATGGGGTTGTAGTAATTGGAGATTCAGCATGAGCAGGAAGAGTGCAAACAAAGTTTAAAAAGATGTGTCCTTAGCTGGTAAGAAATCATGTCTTAGTTATCTATTGCTGCATATCAAATGACCCCATAACTTAGCAACTGAAAACACAGTGATTGTGTCCCATAATTTGTGAGGATTAGGAATCCAAGAGCAGCTGAGCTCACATTCTGGCTCAACATCTCTCATAAGGTGGCAGTCCAGCCGTGAGGTGGGTTGACAGTCAACTCAGGGCTTGATTATAGCTGTAGGATCTGTTTCTAAGATCACTCAAGTGAGTTTGGCAGGCCTTAGTTTCTCATTGGTCATTGGCCTTGGACCTCAGTTCCTTGCCAAATGGCCATCTTCATGGGCTTTCTGATTATCCTTATATCTCAGCAGCTGGCTTCCCCACAAAGCCAATGATCCGCAGAGAGAAAGATCAGTCAAGATGGAAGCTACATACTTTCATGACCTAATCTCAAACCTGACATACTATTGCCTCTGCCCTAGTTTCTTGGTCACACAGATCAACTCAGGAACAATGGAATGGGGTCATATACAAGAGTGTGACTGTCAGGAGGTAGCAAACATTAAAAGCCACCCTGTAGGTTGACTACTACAACTAGTATGACTAGAACTGAGAGATTTGTATAAATATATAGTAAAAGAATGAAAAGAAATAGTGAAAGTCTTGAAAAGTTAAATTGGGATAGGAGAGGACCTAGCAGACCATGGAGCATTTGAGCATTAGATGATTTGAGGAATGGAGTTTGTGATCAAAATAGTGTGTATTAGTTTATGATTTATATTGGAGGGTTTGAGGGTAAGCTAGAATAGAAGGAGGAATTGTAGCCAGGAGACCAAATAGGAAAAGATTATCTTCATACCCCCAAATGTCAGTCCCTAAGAGAGTTTTACTAGTAAGAAAAATAAAGACAGCAAAACATGAATTTCACAAATTGCATTCAATTTAAAAGACTAGCTTTTATTCTGAGATTATCTTCCTATTTTTTTTTGTGTTAGAAATGTACGTCTTTTTTGAAGAAATGATAGTGGATAGTTAAATGTAATTAATGTCATAACCTGACAATCTTAGATCCTTTCCTAAAATTAAAAGAAAACAATGAAAACTAAAACTGCTGTTGGAATTCCCAAGTCTAAGAATCACTGATCCAGATTATTAATATAAGGAAACTGATACCAGAAAATGTCACCAACTTGCCTTAGGGCACACAGCTAGGGGCACTCAAAGTTGAAGCCAGACTATTTGTCTTTAATTTTTAGTCAACACTTGACTGATACACAGAAGAAAGAGAAGAATTTTTTAGTGTGGCAAGAGGAAGAAGAGAGGGCTTCTGAGTGAAGGTGATTCTGGAAAACAAAGCAATATGTACAGAGAAGAGAATGAAATAAATGTGCAGAAAGACACAAAGACCAAGCACAGAGAGAAAAGCTTGACAACTACTGTACATATTTTTATTAGTCCCTCCCTGAGGACAGTGTCAGGAAAAATTGTGAAAGATTTTGAAATGAGTGAAAAACAATTACTAGGTGCTTTGGGATTATTTTTAAGCTATTTTTTAAAATATTTTTTTAGTTGTCAATGGATCTTTATTTTATTTATTTGTATGTGGTGCTGAGA
This sequence comes from Geosciurus inauris, assembly GCA_004024805.1. Taxonomy (NCBI): domain Eukaryota; kingdom Metazoa; phylum Chordata; class Mammalia; order Rodentia; family Sciuridae; genus Geosciurus; species Geosciurus inauris. The sequence goes on from PVHX01001893.1 coordinate 130,977, forward strand.
ATCGAACCCAGTGCCTCACACATGCTAGGCAAGTGCTCTGCCACTGAGCCACAACCCCAGCCCCTAAACTATTTTATAAGTATGTAGATTATAGAATACTGGCAGTAATGCACATGCCTTGTTTATGATAATAAGCTGTGTTCAATAGAGATTCAATTTATAGTTACCCTATAGATATTGTCTAATTGTACTTTGTGAATTCAGGATTCTTGATTACTTTTTTTGGAGGGGTATATTTGGGATAAACCTGGGAGTGCTTTACCACTGAACTTCATCCCCAGTAGTTTTGGGGGAGGGGTTGTATGTTTTGTTTTATATATTTATTTATTTTTAATTTTGAGAAAAGGTCTCCCAAAGAAGAACCTGATCCTCCCACCTCAACCTCCTAAGCTACTGGGGTTACAGGCATGTGCCACTGTGCTCAGTTAGGATTCCCGATTGCTCATCTATGGGTGTATTGAATTCTCTTTTGAATGGTTCTAACATCTTTCTGGTTTCCTTATTAATTAATGAGCTAAGTATTATTTTTGATGTCGTTGTCATCATCGTCATCATTATCATCATTTTTGGTGCTGAAGATTGAACCCATGACCTTGCAAATGCTAGATATGCACTCTGTCACTGAGCTCTACCCCCATCCTGACACGTTTATTTTATATTTATATGAGTCTCGCAAGAAAACTTTATTTGAGTAACAAATGCTTGGATTTAATGTTTTTCTTATACTAGGGATTAAACCCAGGGGCACTCAACCACTGAGCCACATCCTCAGCCCTTTCTTATATTTTATTTACAGCCAGGATCTCACTAAATTGCTTAGTCTCACTAAGTTGCTGAGGCTGGCTTTGAACTTGAGATTCTCCTGCCTCAGCCTCCTGAGCTACTAGGATTAGAGGTGTGTGCCACTGAGCCCAGCTAGTGCCTGGATTTTTTTAAATTGAAAGAAAACATAGGAGAGAAAATTAGAGTCATTATTGGCTATGAGTAGGTATCTCAGTGAGAAGTCTGATTTCCTTAAAATAAATAAATTAATAATTTAAAAAAATAAAAAGTACTGAATCAAAAACTTTTTAGGCTTTAATATTTTTAGTATATACTAAATACTTTAAATATGATTCTGTCTCACAGTAGAACCTCTATTTTAAGTAGTTGATTATAATGAATCTTTAGATACATATTTTAAATTTAATAATCGAATTAAAAACCAGATTTAACAACAGAAAAATAATACTATTGACATTCAGAAGAGAACTAGATACTAACTAAACCTTTTTTTCTTGTCAATTCTTTTTAAATATATATTATGATTTTTACTGTCTTATTCTGGACAGCTTTCTAGGACTGCATTTTTCACTAAATGTATCTGTCAGTGACTATTAACTGACTATGTTGCTTTAATTGAAATTTTACATGTCTGAATCACTGAATGAAAATGTACTAACAGCAGCTGCCTTGTCGTTATTCCTGTGAGCATGAAGCTTGCTAATTGCTATAATACCTCGGTACTGGAAAAGACAAAAAGGAGGGGAAAACCCATAATAACAGACCATTTTCAATAATGTTTGCAATTTGCTGTGCAAATTTGCTTTTAAGGATTGGAAAGCTGCAGGAGTCTTCCTGTTAACTCTACTTTAATATGTAATTAAAATATCATTTATGTCCCTAAAAAAGGAAATAGTGAATTATACAGGGCATGGATAATTTTCACTAGATTTCTTAAGAACAAATACAAGAAATATCTTTTATTTTAAATAATAATAAATTAATTTTAATTCAAGAATTTTTAACTCTTTAAAACAGAGTTTTACATACATACATTGTGCTGGGTGCTTTATATCCGTTGCATCTCATTTTACCTCTCACACCATGCTCATTCTGTGAAAGAGTAAACTGAACCACAAAGTCATGTAAGCAGTGAGTGATGTCATGTGGATTTGGCTTTATGCCTACTAACTCATGAGCCCATGTTGAATCAAAACTTTTCAAAAGTTTCTAGTTTCCCATGTTCCTGATCTTATATTTTGAAGGCTACTCCATCAATTGTCATTCATAACACTTCCCTAAAATGAAACATATATAAAACATTAGCAGTAAATTGAGAAAAACACCATAATTTCAGGGATCCAGTTAAGTTGCTGAGCATTTAGTTCATTATATAATGGTTCTTCTTTTGACTCAAAGATGTTTTTCCCCTTTACACCAGATTTTATTTCTTTCAGCCATTTTAGTGGACCCTTTGTAATATATACTGGGCGTCCTACCTTGGTCTTGCAGCCTGTTCCATAGTGTTGAACTATATGGCCCCATACTGAATAATTCCAGGTTGCCAAATAATATAGTAAATCTACTTTCTGAACATTAAAAACAAAATATGTTGTAAGTTTTCTCCCTTTCTGTCCCCTCTCTATAGAGTTTCTTAAGCTTGTTTAAATGAACATATTAGAAATACCAGCTGGTTATAGTTATTTGATAAAATAGTGCCTATTTTAAAAGTTATTATTTTCTTTTAAAGGACAGTGAACATCCAAGATACCTGATCCCAGAACTTTGCAAACAGTTTTACCATTTGGGTTGGGTCACTGGGACTGGAGGAGGAATTAGCTTGAAGCATGGGTAAGTTTCTGGCTGGCTTATCTCTGGGAATTTTCCATATGAGTCGAAGACAGGGAGCCTATCATATGGTATGTCCAAAGAACAGCTATACCATAAGTTCTATGTGATACTGAAGGTATTTCATTTCTAAATGATCAAATGGCTATTTGCATAACTAAATGGAGCCAGTGTACAGAAATAGTTATAATAAATACCTAAGGATTTATGAACTACAGTTTCTAATCATTGTTTTTGTCCTCAGTCCTTGGAGTACCAAAGTTAGATTGTGTGTTGCAAGTATGTTCATATGTCTGGAATTATAAAGAATCCTTTCTAGGTAGGCAAGATTTGTTTCAAACATTCAGATACTTACTTTAAAGTCACTTAAATACAGATTATTAACCATTAAAATTCTAAAAGTTATGCTTTATTGAGTCAAAAGAAAGACCATGTGCTAGTCTAAGAATATGTGTCATTATAAATGAGACATTGCACCTGCTGGTCTTTATTCCTCAGAGGACAAAACAAGAAGTATTGGACTTATATCAAAAAACGAACGAATAGTTTATTAGGTTGTTCATTAGATTTATTCAATGTCTTTCTTCTAGGAAGATGAAGAATAAATACCTTACTTACAACAGAATTAAAGGTTGTGTAGTATAATTCTCTCACAGGTTTCTAAAATAGGATTGATGTTCCTCTGAAACATTTTAGGAATATTACTGTCTGGAGACTAAATGCTAAGCTGAGTGACAGTAATTTATTTATCCTAATTCACTCTCTTTGACAAAATTGGATTTTTAAAACATTTAAATGCTATTAAGTGTAGACAGACAGATAGATAGTAAGAAATGTCCCTAAGGAGGCTGCATTGCATACATAATAAGAAATAAGAAGTAAAATAAAATCAGGGCATTTTAGACAAAAATAATTTATGGCATACTACAAGGTGATGTCATTATAATTTCATCTGCTGCAAATTACCAAGTATAAAATATTAATTGATCAATGGGAACTAACAAGAGTGGCCTTAGTCAAAACCTGGCACTGTGTGGATTAAGAATGCACTCAGAGTCCAGTAAGATCATGTTCCACGTGGTAGATCTATATATCCATCTCTGCTGCCCTGTCACTATCACCCCAGTTGCTAATGTGTTAATTCAGCATTGTGCAAGATTTCAGATTATTTTGCCAAAACTTTTAAGTTGTTCTGTTCACAGCAGACTCTATACTAACAACAATTTATTTATCTCATTTGTCCACTTATAAGCTGAGTCACAGTAATTTGGTTTCCCTATTGTATTGTTTATAATAAATCATATTTTAAATGTTGCCTTAATTACTGTTTACATGTGTGAAAATAGTTGTCTCTCAAACTGAACTGAAATAATTTTTTTTATTCTAATCAGTTATACATGACAGCAGAAAGCTTTTCGATTCATTGTACACAAATGGAGCAGAATTTTTCACTTCTCTGGTTGTACATGAAATAGTCACACCATTTGTACAATCACACATGTACCTAGGGTAATAATGCCCATCTCATTCCACCATCTTTCTTACTCCCATGCCCCCTTCCCGCCATCCTCTTTGCCCCATCCAAAGTTCACCACTCATCCCATTCCCACCCCCCATTATGGATTAGCAACCGCTTATCAGAGAAAACATTCAGCCCCTGGTTTGGGGGGATTGGCTTATTTTGCTTAGCATGATACTGTCCAACTCCATTCATTTACCTGCAAATGCCATAATTTTATTCCCTTTTAATGCAGAGTAATATTCCATTGTGTATATATACCACAGTTTCTTTATCTATTCATCTATTGAAGGGCATCTAGGTTGGTTCCATAGTTTAGCTATTGTGAATTGAGCTGCTATAAACATTGAAGTGGCTGCGTCACTCTAGTATGCTGTTTTTAAATCCTTTGGGTATAGACAGAGGAGTGGGATAGCTGGGTCAAATGGTGGTCCCATTCCAAGTTTTCCAAGGAATCTCTATGCTGCTTTCCAGATTGGTTGCACCAATTTGCAGTACCACGAGCAGTGTATGATTTTGCCTTTTCCCCCACATCATCGCCAACACTTATTGTTGTTTTGATTTGCATTTCTCTAATTGCTAGAGATGTGAACATTTTTTCATATATTTGTTGATCGATTATGTGTCTTCTTCTGAGATGTGTCTTGTAAGCTCCTTAGCCCATTTATTGATTGGATTTTTGTTTTTTTGGTGTTAAGTGTTTTGAGTTCCTTATATATCCTGGAGATTAGTGCTCTTTCTGATGTGCTTGTGGCAAAAATTTGTTCCCAGAATGTGGGCTCTCTGTTCACCTCATTATTTCTTTTGCTGAGAAGAAGCTGTTTAGTTTGAATCCATTCCATTTATTGATTCTTGATTTTATTTCTTGCACTTTAGGAGTCTTGTTAAGGAAATCGGGGCCTAATCCAACATGATGAAGATTTGGGCCTACTTTTCCTTTGTTAGGCACAGTGTCTTGGGTCTAATTCCTAGACACTTTGAGTTAAATTTTCTGCATGGTGAGAGATAAGGGATTAGTTTCACTTTGCTGCATGTGTATTTCCAGTTTTCCCAGCATCATTTGATGAAGAGGCTGTCTTTTCTCCAAAATATGTTTTTGGCACCTTTGTCTAGTGTCAGATAACTGTAGTTAAGTGGGTTTGTCTCTGTGTCTTCTATTCTGTACCATTGGTCTACATGTCTATTTTGTTGCCAGTACCATGCCGTTTTTGTTACTTATAGGTTTGTAGTATAGTTTAAGGTCTGGTATTGTGATGCCTTCTGCTTTACACTTCTTGCTAAGGATTGCTTTGGCTATTTTGGGTCTCTTATTTTTCCAAATGAATTTTATGATTCCTTTTCTATTTCTATAAGGAATGACATTGGGATTTTAATTGGGATCACATTGAATCTGTATAGCATTTTGGATAATATGATCATTTTGACAATATTAATTCTGCCTGTTCAAGAGCATGGAAGATTTTTCTATCTTCTAAGGTCATCTTCAATTTCTTTCTTGAGTGTTCTGTAGTTTTTATTGTAAAAGTTTTTCACCTCTTTTGTTAGATTGATTCCCAGGTATTTTATTTTTATTTTTTAAGGCTATTGTGAATGGGGTAGTTTTCCTAATTTCTCTTTCAGAGGATTCATCACTGATGTATAGAAATGCATTTGATTTTAAAATAACCATTTCTAACTGGCTCTTAAATAAATAGCAAAGCTGGCCAGGCATGGTGGTGCATGCCTGTAATCCCAGTGGCTCAGGAACCGAGGCAAGAGGACCACAAGTTCAAAGCCAGCCTCAGCAAAAGCGAGGCACCAATCAACTCAGTGAAACGCTGTCTCTAAATGAAAAATACAAAATAGGGCTAGAGATGTAGCTTGGTGGCCAAGTACCCTTGAATTCAATCCCCAGTACCAAAAACAAAAACAAAATAGCGGAGCTAAAAATAAGAGAATATAGAACTCAAGAGGGATATTTTTAACCAAGTCAAAAAGAATTTTCTTTCTAGCAGAACTTCACTAATCCATGCACTGTAGTTGTGTGTGGCCACCATAAACCACTTATTGGCACATCTTTTAAAATTAAATGGCTTTTATAGCATTACAATCAATTTATAAGAAAGTTGCAGCATGTGTAAAATACTTTTTCTGTAGATTCTTACTGGGTGAGGAGCTCCTCCTGGAGGTCACAGATTGAAAGAGCCACAATCTTATGGCACTATTTGGAATTATACTACATTTGAGCTTTACAGATTGAAATAGGTATTTTGTAGTAAAATGTTGAATTTTGTTGCTGATATTTAAGTGACTTCATGAGCCCACATCACTAGCTTTATCAGCAATATTATTCTTATGTTGTCAGTGATAGTTTGGTTTTCTTTTTCTGGCTCTTAGGGCAAATAAATTTGGAATGTGTTTTCAGAATAATACTGACAATAAGCTCTTTGGGAATACAGAATTGTTGACTGATTCTAAGGTTTGGCTAATACCATTTCAGCTTACACCACTGGTGCGTGATATAAAAAGATGTATGTAAGAGGTAGCTTAGGACAGACACAAGAGTTAAACCAGAAGGAAGAAGGGGAGGACTAAGAAAATAACGGTAATCTAGGTAATTCCAGGATACTCTTCCACCATTGTGTTTAGTTTGGATTCTCACCATTCAAATTTGGCATTTCCTGTTCTCACAGTGTAATATTGATAGGTGTCAAAGATACTAACCCTGCTGTTCACTATTAGGATTACATTTTATAAATTCATATCATAGATGAGATCATTGAGTCCTAGTAACATCTTAATGATTTTTTTATGAGTACAGAATAAATGAAAATAGAAGTAAATGAACATGAATCTATTATGAATTCTTGGGGTTTATTCTGCTTTTACACAGTGAAAGATCAGGGAGTATGGAGAAGTGAATTCCAAAACTTAATACCTTAAAAGTCAAAATGCTTTTTTTAAAATATTTTTTAGTTGTTGATGGATGTTCATTTTATTCATTTATTATTTATATGTGGTGCTGAGGATCAAACTCAGTGCCTCACGCATGCTAGGCAAGTGCTCTACCACTGAGCTACAGCCCCAGCCCCTCAAAATGCTTTTTATGTGTGGCTTACAGTACCAACTAAACATTCACTTGAGTCTTTGGCATGTTTCCCTCCTAAAATAAAAGCCCTGTCATCTTTGTATTTATTCAGATATCTCTTTCTTTTTAGGTGCTGATATGTTTTAGTCTAAAACTATTTAGCTAATCTTTTAATTGCCCAAATTGATCAAAGTCTAAATTGATTTCCATTCTACAAAGGTAGTAATAATGACAGACTTAGCTTGACAAATCACTTGAATAAACAGAATAAATACCCTGGGTTTTCCTGCGTCATTGATGGATTTTGTTTACTAGCAGGCCATTTTGTACTCTATTTTGGTCTGTTCCCAGGACTGCATAAATTTCTTCCTACACCAAAGATCTGTGAACTCACTTGCCTGTGGAGGTGAATAGATGGCATACTACCCATGATTCTAGACTTCTTTTGTGTTACACAAAGACAAAAGTTTTAGATGACTGTTATTTGTAAAAGGGCCCCTTTAACAGTGACTTCTACCCATTCCACTGGTGCAGAGCAGTGCTATCTATGTTATCCTGACCAGCAGAGCTCTAGAACAATAGCTGCTTCATGAACGCTAATGCATGCATGCATGCATCTTACTGTGCATTGGACTTCACTCACATTATCAGGCATTGATTTTCTAGACTTAAGTTTACCAATGGAGCCATAAGGAAACTTTTTATTTCACCTTACATTTTTATTAGTTCCAAATCACAAGTTTATTAGTAACCCAAACTTGGACAGGTCAACATGGACCCTCATCCTTATTTTCACTATGAAAATGTTTAGTATCCCTGTGACTGTTCCTCAGTAACAGAAGCATCAGGTGCTAGCATTTCCTTGGTTTGCATTTATGCAGCAGCTCATTAACACTCTCCAGCAACAACTGAAACTGGCAGTGAGCCAAAGAACTCTTATTTAGGGTGGAAGGAATGTAGAGAAGATTTTGAAATTAATTCACAAATCAAATTTGAAAGTGCCTTGTGCAAAATGGTAGTGTAGCATCTCCCTTAGCACCACATGCTGTAGTAAAGAAATCTCCACGTGTAGCCATTCTTATACTTTTAACTTTTTCCATTTGTGTTAGCTTCATTACCAATTATTTTCCAAGGTACATGTGCTTTTTAAACAATACAGTTCTATCCAAAACACCCTTATGCTGTAATTTAATAAGCTGCCCAGCAGAGGTCTCTGAACTTCATGGTTTGTAATAAACATTTCAAGCAATAAAATTAAACCTGATTCTCTGCATGCAGAAATCTCCTGTTGAGCATATTTCCCTGTAATTGCATTTTAAAATGATTGTATTTCACATGATAGAATGAACTGTACTTACACCTTAAGATGCTAAAAACTTACATGTTCAGATTTTTATTTCTTCCAACTAGATAAAAGCCTGGTCAACACTGATTTTACACCATTAAAAGAAAGAAATGTATAAGAGAAAAAGCAACTACTAGTCTTGTGTGATGCCACCAGCATTACCAAGCCATTAAAGTCATTTGGTATTCTTTCTATGCATTCTAAATCCTTAATTAAACCAAGAAACCATATAACTTGATTTATAAATAACATTAATGATTGTACTGCAAAGATATGTTTTGTGCATAAAATTAAATGAATACCAATTTCTATATTTTGTGTTACCAGCAATGAAATCTACATTGCTCCTTCGGGAGTGCAAAAGGAACGAATTCAGGTATGGTAAATGGATCCTTCTGTAACCCAAATGTCTTGTCTTCTTGATTATGTTCGTTTTGAAAGGTAGTTATATTGTGACAATTTAAATAACTAATCAACAAACATTTGTTGATTAACAAATGTTTGTTGAATAATTTTTTTAAGGTGGTAGGTATCCTCCATGCAACCAATGTATTAATCTCACTCAGTAGGTAAAGGGCAAAAGTGAAAAGTACAATTGTAAATTGTAATAAAAAGTGATTATAATTTCACAGCCATATCATGCTATCTTTATCAGGTTAGTTAGGGGAATCAGATTAATGGCCTTAGATGGCCCAAACTGATTCATATTTCATACTAGCAAAGCTATTTTAATTTAAAGTTATAAAACTTTATTTCAAATTTTTGAGAAGTTTTATTTTATATTAATACTAGAATAAAACCCAAAATCTAGGACAAATATATAATACTTCTAAGGCAAGAGAAAAGAAAAGCTGCTTTATTAATAAAAAATTTTTACTGTGGTAAACTGACAAATAAAAATTACAGATCAGAAATACACATACATTACTAAGAAAAGTCTACAGATCTATATGCTTCCTTAAAACTTGAAGTATAAGCCAAGTATGGTGGCATACCCCATAATCTCAGTTGCTCAGGAGGCAGAAACAGGAGGATCCCAAGTTCAAGACCAGCCTGGTCAACTTAGCAAGATCCTATCTCAAAATATTTTTAAAAGGGAGCTGGAGATTTAGTTCATGGTGAAGTACTTGCCTAACACACTGGAGGCCCTGGGTTTGATCCCCAATATTTAAAAAAAAAAAAATCCTTTAAGAATAATATACTTAATTGAAATCTACCTTTCTGAATGCCAATTAAGTTTCTCAGGAAACTTTTACTAGGAAATGTTTACTTTTAAATTATCCTCTATGTGGAGAAAAGGTACACTCATACATTGCTGGTAGGACTGCAAACTGGTACACCCACTCTGAAAAGCAATATGGAGATTCCTCAGAACACTTTGGAGTGGAACCACCATTTAACCCATTATCCCACTCCTTGGTATATACCCAAAGGACTTAAAATCAGCATACCATAGTGATGCAGCCATATAAATATTTATAGCAGCTCAATGCATAGTAGCTAAGCTGTGGAACCCACCTAGATGCCATTCAACAGATGAATGGATAAAGAAAATGTGGTATATATGCACAATGGAATATTACTCAACCATAAAGACTTTGTGACATTTGCCAGGAAATAGGTGGAACTGAAGATTATCATGCTAAGTGAAATAAGCCAATCCCCAAAAATCAAAGGCTGAATATTCTCTCTTCAGTGAATGCTGACTCACAATCAGGAGGGCGGTGTTCCCCAGATTGGACAGAGTGGAATGGGGGAAAAGAAGGGGGAACGGGAATGGGAAAGACAATAGAATGAATTGGATGTAACTTTCCTGTGTTCATATAGGAATACACAACCAGTGTAACTCCACATCATGTACAACCACAAAAATGGGAAGTTACACTCCATGTGTATATGTCAAAATATATTCTATTATGTATAACTAAAAAGAAAAAATTAAAATAAAAAGAAATAAAATTATCCTCTAAAATTTTCATCTTATTTTATGAAATGTGAAAAAAAAAATTGTAACACCCATCTGGGAATGTTGTTTTCTTTATATAGTCTCCCTGGAATACAGTTTTGAAATTACAGGGCCAAATGAAGCTAAATGAATGAAATGATATCAGCCTCATTACATACATATTAGTTTTTCATATTAATTTTTTTCTTCACATTCTATGTTTATATTGTCAAGAATATTTTTTTAAGCAGGGAACTTTTTTTAATTTCTCAATAAAAGGGGTATTTCCGAGTGATGTTTTGTAAGTCATCTTTTTTCTTTCTCTCCTTTAAGTAGCCAGAAGATATGTTTGTTTGTGATATAAATGAGCAGGATATAAGTGGACCTCCAGCATCTAAGAAGCTGAAAAAAAGCCAGTGCACTCCGCTTTTCATGAATGCTTACACAATGAGAGGTATGCCGGAAATGCCTTTGACACAAAGAATGTTTGCAGAGTGGGCTCCCCTAAGTCATAATAGTTATTATTTTAGTTAACATGTCTTAAATATCTATCATGTACAAGAACATTATTTCATTTGGTTCCCACATCAGGCTTTGAAGAATGTCCATTATTACCCCACTTACCCTCCTACCTATTTCATGCCAGAAAAAAAATAAGTCCATACCTGCATGCGCGTGTTCTTTAAAAGCTATAATTTGTCTTCACTAAGCATGTGACTTTATTCTTCTTCCTCCAGGAGCAGGCGCAGTGATCCATACCCACTCTAAAGCTGCTGTCATGGCCACCCTCCTCTTTCCAGGACGAGAGTTTAAAATTACACATCAAGAGATGATCAAAGGAATAAGGAAATGTACCTCAGGAGGGTATTTTAGGTATTATTATTGTCATTTTTTTCTCAAATAATTTGAAAGTATTTTTCCTTCTTTGATAAATAGGATACTGATCTTTTATGCATATAATGAAATTCTATAGGATCTATGATAAATAATACCCCACTTAATATTATGCTTTCAGATCTATTCTCAGTGACACAAATTCTCTCCACTCTTCCTCAGCTATGGTAAAGCACTAGCAACATGAATAATGAAATGTTCATCAAAGTAAAATGAAAAAAAAAAAATCTTGGCTGTGATTCTATAGAATCACAGAAAAATTCTGTCCCTGTATTGAGGCACTCAAAGAACAAGATCTCCCCACCTTCACTTTGTCTTCAGGAGGCCTGAACTGCCACTAGAGTATAGACTTCATGTTGATCCAGTTTAGTATTTCTAGAATGTTTTCATATTTTTAAAAGTTTTCTAATCATTTTAATTACGTCTCTATATTTTAGAATTTTTCAGGGTGGAAGGTAGCATGAATTTTAAGTATAGAACAATGACCTTCTAGATAGTTTAAGTAAATCCTCCAGTCCACAGAAATGTAGTCATTATTCATAAATCTAGAATATTATGGCATGAAGAAGCATGCTCTTGGTGCCCAGGCACAAGCCAAGCCTTGCCTTTAAATTTAGTGGCATTCTTCCTGAGATGTCACCCTTCTTAATTTCCTAAGGGCCTGGTAGCTTGCCTTGTTTGGAGGAAAGCGGTGCCAGTTCTACTGAAGTGTTCTTCCAGCAGTATCTTGTTGTTACTGCCTTTAGTAGAACATACACGATTAAACTGGTGTACTGATAACTTAATTTGATTTCAGTTAATATTTATTGTGTGTCTAAAGCATTCCTCAGCACCATGAAACACCTATTTACAAAAGTTAAATATTTAAATTACAAAAAGTGTACATATTGGAGAAAGGATAGCCCATGTTTCCTTTTCCATCTCTGGGTCTTGAAGGAGAAGCCACATGGGTGCTGCCAGTTTCATATGCATTTGATTGCTTTGATGAACAAATAAAGTAAGTCAGAACGGTGTGGGGTAGTTAGGAACAGAGCATAATAAAGAGCCTTTGGAATTCTGTGGAGAAACGGTCAGTGAAAAGATGCTGTTTGTTATGTATAACATACACATTTATATATATTTTCAGTGTCACAATTTAAAGAATAAAAATTTTGTGTGTGTGTGTGTGTCTGTGTGTGTGTGTTGCTAGGGATTGAATGTGTGTATGTGTGTGTGTGTCTGTGTGTGTGTGTGTTGCTAGAGATTGAACCCAGGGCCTTGCACTGAGCTACACCCTCAGCCTAAAACTTAAGATGCTCTTTGCAATCTTATTTTGGTTTTATTGGGAAATGAGTAACAGGGTCATTATCACAACTCAGGAAACAGTGATATTTTATCTGAATTAAGGGAGAATCCTAAGAATCTAATCAAAAGAAAGGTTAGTGAAAGCTGGAAGAAAGGATGGAGTTTTGACATTCTCTACTCTTATTTTTATTGAAATCATCCTTTAAAAAAATACAGGTTTAAAATACTTGGTTTTTATCAGGGGAAGTTGACATGTGTCAGTGTAATTGTCCTCCCTGTTGGAAGCAGCATGCCTGGTAAAGTGAAAAGAACACTAATCGTCAAAGGACTCTCCAGCTGTTTCCCATTTAACTTGTCAAGATCAGTATTCTGTCTGTGAAATGGGAGGATTGACTTGAATTAGCTTTCAAGTCTTATTTTGCTGTGAGATTATTTTGCACCTGGAAATATTTCTGATCAGTTTATACTAGAAGAAAATATGAGTTTGTGGTTCTCCTGGCCAGTTTTAGAAAAGATTTTGAACTAGCAACTCATTCCTTCCATGTTTGAAGATGTTTTATAATGACTTCTGTTTTCATCTAATGTTAAACAATGGGCAGTTCCAAACTATTAATGATAATTATTGGTCATGCAAATAATCACATGACAGATACTTAATCCATACTCACCCTAAAGCAGTAATTTCTGGTACCACTTTTGGTAGAACTCTTTTTGTTGTTAAGATTACACACTACAGAGATGGAGAAAGGCAGATATTACATTAACAGTGTAACAGAAATCATGTGAAAAGGAAAACTTGTCTGAGCTTTATTTCTAAGTGACCTCAGAAATAGATTTAATTTTACTAGTAACTAAGTTTTTTTGGTTGAACACTGTTACATTCTGATCTCATCACATATATTTACTGAGAATAAAATGGAAATAAAAGAATTTCTAATGCTATAGATTTAAGAATATTCTGAAAACATTATCATACCATTATCATCATAGTTGCTATCTCTAGAAAGTTCTTGCTATCCTACTTCCACAAACAACACCTATATTTATTGATCTGTCTAAGACACTTTGGAGTCCTATAGAGATAAAACACAATGATCTTAGATTGTTGAGAAATGCCTACTTAATATAGAGCTCACTTTTTAATCCTATCAACACTTCTGATTCTAAGATTTCTCATCTCCTATTAAAAATATTATGATTGTCTCTGCTTCAAGGAAATACTTGTATGATCTTGATGGTTTCTTTGTTAGATTTTCGGACACTATACAAATTTCTGCCACATATACTTAGGATTGTCTGCCAAATTCCCAAGGTATCTTTTGATACAGATATTTATGCAAGATACACAGAATAACATGCAACATCTTGTTCATAATTTGGAGTAGCTTTCCAAATATAAAGAGAATATTTAACTGGTTACTTGACAAAATTACATATTATATATATATATGAATACCTTTCCTTGTTTTAATGGGAAAAATGGCTCATTTTGTCTTTATAGATATGATGATATGTTAGTAGTACCTATTATTGAGAACACACCTGAAGAAAAAGACCTCAAAGAACGAATGGCCCGTGCAATGAATGAATACCCTGACTCCTGTGCAGTACTGGTCAGGCGCCATGGAGTGTATGTGTGGGGAGAAACATGGGAGAAGGCTAAAACCATGTAAGTGTAAATTCAAAAACATTTAGGATAAGTCACCACACCCTGAATGTGAAAATGAACAAAAAATGTGTTACAATTTAAAATGAAGGATTGGGGGCTAGAGATGTGGCTCAGTGGCAGAGCACTCTCCTCTCTTCCCCTCCCTTTCCCTCCCTTCCCCTTCCATCCCATCCCCTCCCTCCACACGGGAGGCACTAGGTTCAATCCTCAGCACCAAATAAAAATAAAGGTATTATGTCCATCTACAACTAAAAAAAATTTTAAAAAAATAAAAGATGATTGTTGTGTTTCATTAGTCAAATGAGTTTGAATTTAAAGGGTTGATTATTATTTCCAGATATTTGATTTTTACTATGTAGTGATTCATTGAGAATTATTTATTGGAGGAGCCATTATTTGGGAAGCCTCTGTGAACAAAAGGAAGACACAGATCCTAAATAATATGCCTTATTTCAAAAAATAGCACACAGTAAAAACTATAAATTCATATAAGTGGTATGTTTAAAACCCTCTTATTTCCTGAGAACTTAATGACATGGTTGCCTAATTCAATATGATTCCTTTACATGTTTTAATAAATGTTCTTTAATAAGAACATTTGCCAGCTGGGCACGGTGAGGCAAGCCTGTAATCCAGCACTTACGGAGGCTGAGACAGGAAAATCGCGAGTTCAAAGCCAGTTTCAGCAATGGCGAGGTGCTAAGCAACTCAGTGAGACCCTGTCTCTACATAAAACACAATAGGGCTGGGGATGTGGCTCAGTGGTCGAGTACCTGAGTTCAATCCCCGGTACCAAAAAAAAAAAAAAAACATTTACCCTCAAACTAATGAGGGAAATACACAAGTACTAGGAATAAAGCACAGTTAATTGGATGGAAAAGAGAGATGTGGTTATTTAGGATTGGAGAACTCCATTTCAATAAGCACCTTCATTTTTTCTTTTTGCTTTTTCTCTTACAGGTGTGAATGTTATGACTATTTGTTTGATATTGCCGTATCAATGAAGAAAGTAGGACTTGATCCTACACAGCTCCCAGTTGGAGAAAATGGAATTGTATAAGCCAAACAGAAATTTAATTATACAGATATAGAACTAAACTTAATTGTTAATTAAGTGAAGCTTGACTATTTTTAAATGAATTGAAATTTTCCAAAATACTATGAGTCACTAAATACTACAGATGACCACATTTAATTTCTTATGACGTTGAATGGTATTTGCTCATATTCTTATAATTTTAAATGACAGCACAGTGGAATAAAATTTTTTTATTTAGTGTTTTTTATGTTTAAAATTTGTGACAAAAAAATATTTGTCTATAAATTAATGCCTTTATTATATGCATTCAGAAAATTCCTTTTAATCATTAAAGCTGCTGGTGATAACAGAATTCATGGTAAATTTTCATTTAATTATCAAATGAGCATTTTCTTGTTTTAATGTTGTACATAAAATTTATGTGAAACATTAAGACCTAATGTATCCCCCATATTTGATGTCAAAACAATTTTGTAGATCTTACCTATAAACTTGAGCATTTCACTATACATGCTGAGCATCCATAATCAGAAAATTCAAAATCCAAAACATTGAACACAGACATTTGCCACAGGTGAGAAATTCTATAACCAATCTCCTGTGACTAGTCATGGTCAAAACACAGTGCACTAAAAATATTGTAAAATTGCCTCCAGGACAAGTTGTATATGAAACATAAATGAATTGTGTGTTTAAACTTGGGTCTCATCCCCAAGATATCTCAGTATGTATATACAAATATTCTTTTAAAATCAAATACACTTCTGATCCCAAGCATTTCAGATAAGGGATACCCAGCCTATATTATAATATAGGACACCCTTTTATATTGAGAACAATTCAAGTCAGATGATATTAAGTCCAACTGCTTACCAAACAAACCCTGACCAAACCAGAGATGCAATTAATCAGAAAATATTTTTAATGGCTCCAAAAAGAACATCAACTTGATTATAAAGGCCTTATTTGGTTAATACATTTTACAATTGAGGGAGAAAATCAACAATGCACCATCTCCAAAGTGTTAATGTCATATTCCCACCTCTCCCCATTATCATCTTCCACCCTTTGAGATCGTTTACCCAGATCTTCCCATCCAACCATTGTCTAAGCTCACTCAGATGTCTAGTCCTTGCTGTTACATTTTTCATTACCCCTTACTCTTTTCATGTCCTTGTGTCCTTCTTGTGAAGCACCCAGTATTCACACCACTACAGACACCCCAAGCCCCTTGTATCCTGCTTCCTCAATCATGTTCACCTGCAGAAGACCTCAGTCTTCGTTAAGCTACTTATTTAGCACCTGTACCCATGCAGCAAGGCCTGTTGGGGGAAATTACATAACCTTGATAACTGATTTCACTTCAGATTCAACACCGTAGATCACAGGTGGGGTGGGCACTGGATGCCATAAACAAATCTACCACAGTTTCCTACTGAATTCATTTGCCCAGTCTCATGATTATTCCTTTCCATTTCTTCATCCAATCTCTAACAGTCTGCCATACCATCTCCCAGATTATAACCACCATATATTTGAAGAGGTGAAATAGATTCAAGGGAACTAACTCCTTGCCCCACTTCACACTTCTACCGGCCTTCTTGCCTGCAGCCACCCTTACCATTTTTCTTCCACAGGTTTGGTTCTAAGGTTCGTTCTTCCACTTACACCTTGGACCCTTTGTCTTTTTTCAAAGGCTTTGCTTTTGTCAAGATCCCCACATTTATCCTATTTCTCTTTTGTGTTGTCAAGTATTTTCCCCCTAACTATGTCTTTTCAGTTGATATAAAAACATGCTATTAATGTCTTCCATTTTAAAACATACACACAAGTTTTGCTTTCACCTCAGCAACTTCATTTTACAACAAAGTTTTTAAAAATAATTGTTCACTCCTACCAATTTTGTTTTCCCCTACTTGCTCCTTGACCTACTCCAATAAGGCCACAAAACTCCACTGAAATAGCTCTTACCAAGAGCGACCGCATCTCCCATATCCTCATCCTTCCCCTAAAGTCAGTTTCCCCTGAAGATGAAGTGGTTGTTTCCACTTCCTCTCTTACCACTGGGTCTGGGGCTGAGATGAATGAATTGTCTCCCTTTCCCTTGTTCCGTTGTACTCACCAAACTTTCATTCATAGTTCTAGCTGTCTTCTCACTCCACACCTGTGCATATGCCTCTTGATGTATTTGGGGGAAAAACAAAAAATAAACTATGCTTATATCTTAAATGCTGCCAGGGAATTTTACCCTACTGCCCTTATCTGTTCACCCTCCCATTTTTCCAGGCAACTGTTTCTCTATTTTCAAACTTCGAACACCTTCCTGCATACTCACTCTGGGCCAATGACCTTGAATGCTGTTTCACTTAAAAAAAAAGTCATCAAGTGAGAACTTCTACAGGCTTCCCACCTCTGCATGTGCTATGAAGCACAGGTGAGCTGTCCCTGCTGCCCCCTGCGACCAAACTCCTGCAGTAGATCTACCTCTCTCTTGTTCAAAGACATCATTACAGCAATTTCATCCTCTCCCACATCATCAGTTCTATCCTGTCTACTCGATCTTTTCCTTTAGCACATATAAAGTATGCTGTCCTCAGAAGTCTCAAACCCATTTTCTGGACACTGCCTCATTTCTCTTCTTTTGTCTTCAGAGTTTCTCGGAAGAGTCACACTAATATTCTGTCTTATTCTTCTATCCTACTCTTCAATTTACTCCGATCAGGCTTTTGTCCATACCACTCTACAGAAACTATCACCATAGCCTCTAACAATGATTATACTGCTAGATCCAGTGCTAAGTTCTCTGTCCTCAACTTAACCTATCAGCATTTGTCCTTACCAAATCATCCAGGTCACAACACTGATTTTCCACATGGTGCTAGTTCTTTAGGGTGTCCCATGTATCAGTCATTGCATAACTTTTCTCCATCCTCACTTGGTGATCTCATTTAGTTTCATGGACTTAAATACTATCTGTACTCTGGCAATTCATAAGTGTGTATATCTTCAGCCACATAATTTTCCTAATCTTCAAACTCAGCTTTTTTATATCATCACAGGAATGTTCAGCATACATCTTAATATATCCAAAAACCGTCCCCATTTTCTGAAGCCTTTCCTTGACTCAGTTAATGGTAACCATCCATACATTCACTCAGGCTGACAATCTTGGTATAATGCTTAAT
This sequence comes from Geosciurus inauris, assembly GCA_004024805.1. Lineage (NCBI taxonomy): Eukaryota > Metazoa > Chordata > Mammalia > Rodentia > Sciuridae > Geosciurus > Geosciurus inauris. The sequence goes on from PVHX01001893.1 coordinate 149,534, forward strand.
GGTTTCTTTCACACACTACATCCAGTTAATCAGCAAATTCTTTTGGTTTTACATTCAAAATATATTTGGTCTGTAAACTTCTCACTGCATTTGCTGTTAGCAGGTAGCCCAAGGCCTTCCGTTTTTCACCTAAATTATTCCATTTGTCCCCTAATCAATTTCTCTGCTTCAGCCCTCGCCCCACCACTTCTTATCCCAACAGTCCATCATCAACACTAATCTACAAGACCCTGTTAACATGGAGGTCAGTCAGGGTCACTCCTCTGCTTAAAACTCTGGCTTCCTGTTTCAGAGCAAAGGCTCAACAGTCTTTGTCACTCTCCTGTTGCTTCATTCAATCACCTCCCTCATTTACTCCCAACCACTGTGGAAACCTGAGCCTTCTCACTTTCCAGCCATTTTTTTGCAAGTTCTCTTCCATTTTTAAGTGCTCTTCTTCCAAACACCCATGTAATTCACTCTCTACTAGTTCACATCTTCAAATGCACTTGACGGCCATATTTGAAATCACAACACCCACACAAAACTCTATCCTTCCCTGCTTTAGTTTTCTGTAACCAACTAACATACTATTATTTGTGTCTTTCTCTTTCCAACAGAATGTTAATCCCATGAAGGTGGGACCCTTGTGTTTGTTCAGTGGTATATCCATCCCTACTCCCTCAAATAGTGTTTGGCACATAGTTAGAACTCAACAAATATTTGTTGAATGAAAGACCATGCTTTTGTCAAGACCAAGATTGAGTTCTCTGCATTTTACTCAATTTTTCAGAGGCATTACTAGTGATGACTCCTTCCTGCAAATGTTTCTCTCCATGTTTCCATGACTCTAAACTCCAATTTTCTACTTAAATCATTGGTCACTTCTGTGAGTCTTTCCTTGATTGTTTCTCCTTTATCAGACTTCTAAATGTGCAGGACCTCAGGGCTCTGCCCTTAACCATGTTCACTATACTTTTTTCCTAGTGAATCTCATTTGGTGTCATATCTTTAAGTATCACCTCTCTGTTGGTGATTCATGGTGTTTTATCTCTGGCCTACCTGCCTTCTTCACATTCCAGTTATTCCCAGCTCTTAATCTGCATTTCCCCTTGGATATCTAATATCTACCATCTTAAACCTACCTTGGTCAAAACAGCACAATTGATTTTTCTTTCCTATAAGCCATTACCTCACCTCCCCTCCAAACATTTTTCTGGATGCTTATGCCAAAAATTTCTTTGAGACAGACTTTGTCTTGTTCACTACAGCCAACAAAAATGCCAACCACGTTGCAATCACTCAATAAATATTTATTTTCTAGATACTTAGTGGAGGTCCCTCTACTGGGGAAAAATAGTTTGGATCATTTCTGTTTAACTTCATTTTCTTTATTTTTAAAGTGGAGCTAAGAATGAGATTAAAGTATGTGAAAAGACAAACCATAATGTTTGATGCTAGGTGTTCAATACATATTAGTTACCTTTCTTTCTATAAATTCCATTTAATCTTCCTGATAATTCTTAAGATTAGATTAAGATTCACATAATTATCTTGTGGAACCATTAGAGTCTTTTGATGTAGTTATTATTACCATTTTTTAAGATGAGGAAATTGAAGCTCAGAGCAGAATAATTATGTATAATTCAAATAGGGGAAAGCATATGAACTTTTTAATACAATACCTGTCTTATAGTAGGTGCACAATCCAAATATAAGCTTCCTTTCCTAAGAGCCCCTTACCCAGTTATCCTCTCGCCTGCTATTATTCATGTAAATCATTTAATCCACGCTGCAATAGCACATCTCCACTGTATGTTTCTTCATCCCAGGGAATGCAGAAAAGATTTGCAAACCTGGTCTAGAGATAGGAGGACAGCTGGTGGAACACCATCTTTCTGAGTTAATGTTCTTTGTTTTTAAGAATATGATCCCTCCTGTGAGGTTGCAAGGAACTAAGTTCCAAAGGTAAATCCAAACACATCCTGGGAGGGCTAATTCCCAGTGGTTGGTACATAGGTGTTCAGTGACTGTAGGAGGGAGCAACAGGCATTCTTTGCATGTCTTTGTGACTCTTGTTCTTTCAATTACTTCTCCTTAAAATAAGAGGGAAAGTTTGGATAAAAATGAAGGAAGGATTAAACTGGTAAGAGATCCAGAGCAAACCAGATTTTTTTTTCCATTAAGTGTAGAACATGCTATTCATGTTCAAATTAAATAAGGGATTAACACATTTTAATCAAGAGATTGTCATTAGCCCGGTGCAGTGGCGCAAGCCTATGATCCCAGCAGTTAGGGAGGCTGAGACAGAAGAATTGCGAGTTCAAAGCCAGCCTCAGCAAGGGCAAGGCACTAAGACCCTGTCTCTACATGAAACACAAAAGAGGTGTCGAGTGCCTCTGAGTTCAATCTCCAGTACCAAAAAAACAAAACCAAAAAAAAAGAGAGATTGTCATTAGTTTCTCAAGTGATTTGTGAGAGATCCTTTAAAGTAATACAGTTCCCCAAGAGAATGTTCCAAACAATCAGAAAGGTTAAGTCATAATCTGAAGGAGTGTTTTCATCTTGCATTTCAATTTGTTCAAATACTTCTGAAAAAGAAAACTTTGCCAGGTCTTGTCAGCAGCTCTAGGCAAGGTGGTCTGATATAGGACTAACAATACTGATATCCCTTTTCAAGAGGTAATTAGAATTCTCCCACCAAGACTCACTAAAACAAGACCGTAAGAGTGTTTGGTTTCCATTTTGCTGATCTGTAAGCAGTGAAGCTTCAAGTTTTGAAGACAATTACTGAAATAAGTATTCTCTTACGATTGTGAGTAATAAGCAATGTTCTTCTCTTTGTCACAGTTGTGTGTGATTTTGATTGCTTGAATATATATTTTCTGAAAATTAGACCTGTATTAAGAAAAAATTTTTCTTCCATTTAATACCTCTGTGTTCTATAAATTTTTAATTACTGGCCTTTTTGCAGCCAGAAAATAAACAATGCAATTCTCATTACAATTGCTGTCGCAATCTATCATTGTCCTTGAAGCTTTCTGATTTAGACAGTGGTTCAGGCTGTGGGGATAAGGTGAATTGACATGTGTTGTCATTAGAACAGCACCCAGAACAGGTCTCAGGTAAAATTGTAATGATCATACAGTCTCTTCTTATTAGGAACCCAGGCACTATGCTGAGGACCTTTTACATACACTACATTCATTTCTTATAATAACATTGGAAAGCATTAATACTCTATTTTCCAGATAAAAAAAATGAAATTTAGAAGTTAAGTGACCCAAGTAAAAAATTTACCAAAGTCACTCAATAAGCCCTTGCTATTTCCCATACTTCCTCTGCTTTATCTCATCAATATTACTAACTGTTCTTTTGGGTGTAAAGAAAGTTGAAACCACATTTCAAAAGGCAATTATAATTCTCCCAGCAAATTTCTTTAAAGCAGAACTAAAAGAGGAAGAGTTTTTGGTTTCCACATCACTGATGTGTAATCTGTAAGCATTGAACCATCAAGTTTTAAATGATAAGTACTGAAGTATTCTTTTGTAGTTAGAAGTAAACATAACTATGCTCTTAAGTTGTATACACTTTCCGATATAGGTATGGAGGACTTACGGTTCTAACAGAATTTTTTTACATGTTCACAAAGAAGCATCTGCCCTATCGGCTTAATATTTCCAAAAATTTCTTTGGGGACTGTTTATTGAAGATGGGTTTTAATTTATCACTCAACGGTATGATTAATTTTTATCCTTATAAATATAGTTTTCTCTTCCTTCTATTATTTTACTTATGCTTTCAGTAAGTACCTTTTGCTCACTCTACTTAATATTTATTGTTACAATAAAGATCATATTTTTACAAATGAAACCAGAGGGTTGGTTCTTTTGATAGCTGCATCTTATGTTGGAAAGTTGAGTAAAGTGAAAAATCTCTAATAGTCAAAATTACTGTAAAATTTTCTTTAAATCATTCATAAAGTACAGTACTATGCATATGATGTATGAATTTAATCTAGGTTCTCTTATTCATTCAGTAGTGTTTATCCATGGTCTTCAATTAATCACACTTTGTGTCCTTTCTTGAGAATGATGATCAAACCATCACAATCATTTACTACTTTAACAATGTGCTTTAAAATCATTCACAGATCTTCTTATTGGTTTCACAAATGTTCATTGTTGATTTCAGGTTTAATTGCATCAGTTTTTTTAATATAAGCACAGAAAAAGAGAAATTGTCCTGTAATTGAATCCCTTTAGATAAAACTTTAAAATAATTCACTAACACTATAACGAGAACACACTAACTAGCTAGTATTCATTCCTTCCTCAAGCATGGTTGAACCTTCCTATTAACAAGCATTTTTATTCATGCTCTAAATGTAAAAAGATTATATGTTTGTGTGTACTCTTATGCTTATTTAGGTTTGCATTATTTCATAAGAACTGAGTGAAAAATTACCCTAGATCAAGTAAATGCCATGTGTGAAGTAGTCAGTTGTGTTGGTGTCAAATGTAAGGCTCCTAGTCCAAGCCCTGATGGCCATCTGTAAGTGTATCTGTTTGATATAATTGGACAACTCAAGAAAGGTACAACGAGCAAGAGAATGGGCGTAGACCTCCTCAAGGCACTGAATGTTCCTGCCCAAGACAGGAATGATTTTGATGTAAGCCTTGTCAATCAACATCACCTCTCCAAAGAATAAAATTAGTGAGTAGATGTCAGTAAATGTTGAATGGATGACTCTTGGTCCTCCAGAAACATTACAGCAGATGGAAATGAGGAGTAAAATGCAATCTCCACCTCTCTTCCTCCTCCCAATTCCACTGTGAGAGAATTGGGCCTAAGAACAATAGATGTCATATTAACTTTATTATACAAAATAACATATTGTCATTATATGCAATGACTTAATTGGCCATTGTAGTTAATGGAGTAGGACTGGAAAAGTCTCAAATCCCTGTTTGGGACAGAATTGGAAGGGAGAATTATAAAAACAAATCGGTAATATATCTCCTCTTGAAGGAATTTGGAGTAACAGGATTATAAAATCTTGATCCAACAAAGCTTATCTGATATCTCTTTATTCAGTGTCTCTAATTTTTATGAGTCTTCCCATTAACAAACTGTGAATCACTTTATACATTACTGTGTTTAATAATGATTGCATACAATATTATAGTTAGCAAGCACTTTCTCTCTTCTAATCATCTTCCCAACAAAAATTCCTGTGATTTCAGTGGTGTCACCATCTACTAATGAATATAAGCTGCTGGCCAGCTGGGGCCATGTCCTATCTCTTTCCATACCCCTGTGCGCACTCATGGTAGACAATCAAAAAACATTTTATTTTTGGATAAATGCCAAAGAAAGAAACAGGTTCAGAAAGGTTAATTTACTTGAGACCTATAAGCCATAGAGCTGGGAATTTGTTCTAGGCCTTTAGCTCTAAATTCTTTTTTTTATTTGTTCTTTTTATATATAATGACAGTAGAGTGTATTTTGACATATTATACATACGTAGAGCATAACTTATTCTAAGTAGGATCTCATTCTTGTGGTTGTACATGATGTGGAGTTTCACTGGTTGTGTATTCATATATGAACACAGGAAAGTTATATCCGATTCATTCTACTGTCTTTCCTATTCCTGTCCTCATTCCCCTTTGTCTAATTCACTAAAATTCTACTCTCTCTGTGATCCCCACCCCCAGTTGTGTGTTAGCATCCACATATCAGAGAGGACATTCGACCTTTGGTTTTTAGGGATTGGCTTATTTCACTCAGCATGATAGTCTCCAGTTCCATCCATTTACAGTCAGAAGTCATTCTTTTTTTTTGGCTGAGTAATATTCCACTGTGTATATATACCACATTTGCTCACCCCATTAATCTGTTGAAGAGCACTTAAATTGATTCCATAGCTTAGCTATTGTGAATAGAGCTGCTGTAAACATTGATGTGGCTGCATCACTGTAGTATACTGATTTTTAGTCCTTTGGGTATATACCACGGAGTGGTATAACCAGGTAAAATGGTGGTTGCACAAATTTGCAGTCCCTCCAGCAATGTGTGAGTGTACCTTTTCCCCCACATCCTCACCAACATTTACTGTAACTTGTATTCTGATAATTGCCATTCTGACTGGAGTGAGATAGAATCTCAGTGTAGTTTTAATTTGCATTTCTCTAATTGTGAGAGATGTTGAACATTTTTTTATATATTCATTGACTATTTCTTCTTCTGTGAAGTGCCTATTCAGTTCTTTTGCCCATTTACTGATTGGGTTATTTGGTTTTTTTATGATGTTAAGTCTTTTGAGTTCTTTACGTATCCTAGAGATTAATGCTCTGTCTGAAGTGCAGGTGGCAAAGATTTTCTCCCATTCTGTAGGCTCTCTCTTCACACTCTTGATTGTTTCCTCTGCTGTGAAGGACTTTTTAGTTTGATACCATCCCATTGTTGATTCTTGAACTCTAAATTCTATGGCATTTGCTCAACCTGGTTAAATAGATGTCTCTCAGCAAATGCACATCTATATATTTGATTCATGCTTTTCAAAATTGTTTAAGATAATATAAATAGGGACATTTTCAGGTTGATTTGTCTGCTTTCATTCCTCATGTAAAGTTCAGGCATATTCTCTCTGACATTTTAGCAAAACTGCACAATTATTTTAATAATATTCATAAAGATGATTAACATCACAATGTTAGAATATTATCAAAGAAACAACTACTTTCCCATTTCCCTCTACAGTTTTTAAGAATGAAACTAAACTGATAAACCTGAACATTTCTGCTCTTTCCACTTTGAGTAGCTGTTAAGGAAAATGAGAGTCCTGATAATCTCTGTCACATGTAGCTTGGAAATGTATTGATTTTGTTTTAAATTAAAGCTTCTAAGAGCTTTGCTCCCAAGTGATGCTTTCCAAAGACACTTTCAAAACCATTTACAGGATGTGAGCTTCAATTCTGCCCTTTCAAGTCCCCTGTTTTCTAGCAATTATTGCAGTTAATTTAATTGTATGGCATCTTGAACTGGTGATCTTACCACACAACAGAATGGATTAACTCATTTCCATTAACATTCATCAATGTCATTTCAGCAATCAATGGTGCTTTTTGCAGCAATCCTCTGAAAAAGACTTCTTTCCTTACAACCCTTTATGATTTTTCTTCTTCGCTTCTTTTTATCCCAAGAGCTAAGTTGAACTCTTGATTGTTGATTCCTTTCCAACCAAGAGTGACATTGTTTTAAAAATCTTGTGGTGTTGCGAAAGCTGGAAATTTAAAGGAAATTACTTTTGCCTGGGGTAGTTGGGAAGAATTGCCATTTACCATCTGCAATGATTCTGACTCATCAAATGTACAAATGATTGTGATTTTAAGTAAAAGCCTTAACTACTTCTAGCTGTTAATCTTTAATCATTCAGTACCATTCACACGTTCTTCAGGCATGTTTCCTACTTAAGACACAAGTCACCACTTAACGTTCCAATATGAAATAAAACTTCACTGTGAAACAAATTCATAATGTATCTATTATCACTCATAATCTTTCTTAATGCTTTTACAACCTGAGATTCAAATTCCAACTAGTGTTCCTTTCTTCTGTCCATTTTATTTATTTATCCCTGCCCCCATCCACCTACCCTGATACTTTTTGTTTGTTGGTTGGTTTGGTACACTGGGAATTGAACCCAGGTTCTTGTGTGTGCCAGGCAAGCCTTTTGCCACTGATCCACATCTGCATCTCCCTATTCATTTTTAATAAGGGAAATTTAATTCATTGCCTTACTGGTTTTTTTTTCTTTTGCCTTTTTCTTATTCCTCTTCCTTTTTATTCTTTAAACATGCATCTTTTGTTTTATTTTTATTACCATCTTGACTTATTCTTTCTCTCCTGACACCTATTTTCTTAGTATGTGTGTTAGTATTTTTGATACTTTCACATTGACCTTAAGCAGAATCATTTAACTTTTTTCCATTTGTTTTTTTGGTTTGCATTTCCTAAGGATTTTTTTAACTTCTAATTTCAGCAAATACTGTTTAATAGTCAGACTACTTCAACACTCAGGTATTGGTATATATACACTGGTGAGGTATAGCTGGTGTCTACCCAGTTTCCCTCTGCTCCACCCACTATTTCATGAGGCTCTGGAATGATATCTAGGTGTCCTGCCGGCCCTCTGGCTGCAGGCAAGAACAATGACCCCGGCATAAGCAGGTGATGCAGGCCTGACCAAATATGGCACATCATTCTTCCATCCAAAGAGATCATTCCAAATATTAGGTTCCTGACTCAAGGAGAGCTAGCAGGGCCCATCTTCCCTGCCACACAGAGAAAACCTGTTTGTGGTTGAAGAGAATGAAACCAAGACACAAAGAGAAGCATAAAAAACAAGAGTCAAGATACAGAAACAGAGCTCTAGCCACATCCCGTCAGTCCTGAAATTCAGCAGGCCCTTTGGATTTGCCTTTAGTCTTTTGAGAAAGGATAAGTTGATTTTTTTTTTTAGTTTATTTTGAGATGGTTTCTTTCATAACAAAGCCTTAACTAATATAATGCCTAGTACTAAATCAACCCAAATGTTAGGCAATATTAGGAGATAAAAGGCTAATTCACATCAATGTCGAGGAAAATGATCTTTTATGCACAGTATAGACAGAACTGGTAAATCAAGGAATGATGTTGGTACACTGGCATAATATGGAAGCTGTGCAGGTTCATCTATGATTTGTCTTAGCATATTGTTTAAAGCAACAATATTTTCAATTAACAAGAAGCTGTAGAAATATATGGAAACCTTACAGAAAAAAAAGCTGAAAATCTGTAGAAGTTCATTTTTATGGAAAAAAGGAAAGCTGATTGCGGGGATGAGGGTACTGGGGATTGAACCCAGGGTTGTTGTTTTTTTTTTTTTTTGGTACCAGGGATTGAACTCAGGGGCACTCGGCCACTGAGCCACATCCCCAGCCCTATTTTGTGTTTCATGTAGAGACAGGGTCTCACTGAGTTGCTTAGTGTCTCGCTCTTGCTGAGGCTGACTTTGAACTCGCGATTCTCCTGTCTCAGCCTCCCTAAGTGCTGGGATGACAGGCTTGCGCCACCGCGCCCGGCTGAACCCAGGGGTTTTTAACCAGAGGTTAGGAAAGCTGAGTTTTGAAGATTCAGGAAGCTTCAACATTCTCATCCATCAAATTACCTGGAACAGGCATGCACGAGACAGCAGCAAGATGTTTCCACTCCCGTAAAGCAATTAATGAGGAAGGCTACTGACTTGTGCAGATTTCCAAACCTGATCCTTTTAGAAGCAGATGCCCTCTAATGTCTTAGATAAGGAAGCACCACCCAGGGAATTACAAGGAAGGACGTGATTGACAGTGGTATATACTGAAAGAGAGCTAGCTGTGCTGGCATTTTTATTAGTAATATTTTTATTACTGTTACATGGTTCCACATAAATATTTGGTGTCTGCTCTTACCTCACCTATCCAATTTGGCTTATTATTTTAGGTGGATTTTTATCTATTATTTTATACAGATTTTCATGAATATATATATATGTATATACGCATATATATATGTAGTGCTAGAGCATTTGTATCACATTTGTATACACTCCTTCTAAAAAGGCTTGAGGATTATATAAAAATTTACATAATAAGATGATCTGAGATGAAAGGGAGGGAAAGAAAGAAATAGAAATAGAGATCTTAAAGTTGAAGAGTAAGATTAAGGCAGAAACAAAATGAATGGTATGGAGTCCTATGTTGGTTTATATGCTATTCAGATTTTGTATAAAATAAAGTGACAGTTCCACAACAAGCCAGTTTATTAACATTCTTGCCCTTATGCTACCCAGCTGGCTGTGTTGGTTAGACTGAAAAATAAGAGGATGAATTGAGTAGAAGAATTTGAATAATTTTACCTATTTTTTTATCAAGACATGTAGTAGACATTTAGATCCATGAAAAAAGAGATTTTGTCCATTCATCACTTTTGGATCCCTAGGATCTGACACATGATAGATGCTCAACAAATACTTCTTAATTGAATTTTTTTTTTTTTTGATACTGGAGATTGAACTTGGGGGCACTCAACCACTGAGCCACATCCCCAGCCCTATTTTGTGTTTTATGTAGAGACAGGGTCTCACTGAGTTGCTTAGCGCCTCGCCCTTGCTGAGGCTGGCTTTGAACTCACGATTCTCCTATCTCAGCCTCCCTAAGTGCTGGGATTACAGGCTTGCGCCACTTGAATTTTTAAGAAAATGATTTATAGCTTTAAGTTCTAAGTTATTTCTTAGGTTATTTCTCTATATACTTATTTATTAAATAGATTTTTCAACTTAAATTCATGACGGCAATTTATACATAGGTTTAACATGATTTTTAAAAATTCAAAACATATGAAGGAGTATATCATTAGAGAATCCTTCCCCTACCCTATTCTGGCCACCCACTTCCTCTATTTGGCAGCAGCCACTGTTATAAGTTCCTTGTACTTCTCTGTATAGATGCTCCATGTGAGTATGAGAGTATGACTACCTACATCTGTATTGAGCTCAGCGATTCACCAGCCAGATAACTTTTCAAAGGAGGACTTGTTGTACCATATCATGAGAGTATTGTCAGCATGCAGTCTGTTAGTGCATTTCAGCCCCATTCAAAGGTCTTTATAGCTGCAGAGTTGCTCTTCCAAGACCACAAACTTCCCAGGACAGTGCATAACCAGTGATGGGAAGGAGCAGGGACATAAAGGCCCAGCCATGTCAGCATAATGCTAGACGTGTCCAGTGGGCCAATTTAATTTCAGAGTTCTTCAGGAGTCAGCTGAGGCCATCAGGCCTGAAGTACAGTTTGACTTCTTTTCAGTTCAATCCTGCTTCTGCCCTGTCCCTTCCACAGAGAGCACCACCAGAAGTTCCCATTCCCAGAATGCTGGCTTTTCAGTGCTAAAACTAAGGCTGTTTCAAGAAAACTGACAAATAGGTCATCCTGTCCATATGTGCTGATCCAAGGACACCAGGTAATAAACATCCTGAACACTGAACCCTATCTCATCAGCAGGTTCAAGGGGAACTTAACCTGTGACAATAGCAAGAGTGGTCTGATAAAGGAATCAGTAGGGTTTGGAGATGAATCTCTACCACCAAGTTGGCATTGAGGACTCCATCTAATGTTAAGTGGAACAGGTAGATCCTGGCACAGGGTGATGGCCCAATTGTTGACACTTTCACAGATGATAAAGTGGGATCATTTCAAAGGAAGGAAAATTATTAGCACATGCAGCCTAGCAGGAATTTGAAAATGATGGAGGAGAGTCACTGTAAGGATAGTGGGGTTGGATATACTGTGATCATTGCTCTGTTAAAGATAACAAAAGGCTGAGAGTGATTCATGGGCAATTAAAAGCTAAGTGTGAAAGCCAGAGGGCTTCCTGGGAGTCCAAGAGACTCTTACTTCCTGCAGTGGGAGGGCAAAGAAACCTGAAGAACATGCTTACGTTATGATCATCAGAATACCTGGGAGTCAAAGAATGTTAAACTCCCAACGAAGGCAGGTCTGCCTTGACAAGGTTAAGGCCCTGTTGGGAAAGGACAGGACCCTGACCCATTGCATGGATAAATGAGCACTGGTGGCCTTGACAATCTTTGAGTCCCAGATTCCCTGAACGTTCTGAGCCCATGGAAGTGAATTTCCCTCCCTTTCAGAGCTGGCACTCCTCTCCTGTTTCTTCCACTCCTTCCCCTGCCCTCCTGGCCAGTAGGTGCATAACTGGGGTTAAATTAAAGAATAACCCTCCCAGGATTGCACAAAGCCCAATAAGTGAGGAAAAGCACCCCAAAACAGCTGCAACCTACAACTATCAAGTACTGGCAAAAGCCAGGGGAGTGCCATAAGGAGTGAATTCCAAGGGTGCTTGGTCAAAAAGACTGGGACATAAGACTGGTTTATTTATTTTCCTAAGGTGCATTACACTCTGGCTAGGTTCCCAACAGATAGGGCCAACTTACAGCATTAGCTACTAAATAACAAACAAATTCAATCAGATACCACCTCACCCAAAGAAGAATGGCTATTACTGAAAAAACCAAATATAACAAATGCTGTCAGGATGTGGAGGAAGAAAGGAAACTCTCATACACTGCTGGTAGGAATATAAAAGAATATGGCCATCATGGGAATAGTATGGAGGTACCTCAAAAATTAAAAAGAGATCTACAAATGATCCAGCTATTCCAGTTTTGGATATATACCCAAAGGAAATGAAATGATCACACCAAAGAGATACCTGAATGCTCATGTTTATTGCAGCACTATTTATAATATTTAAGTTATGGAATCAGCCTAAGTACCCATCACCACATGAATGGATAAAGAAAATGTTGTATACATAAACAATGGAATATTATTCAACCACAAAGAAGAACAAAATCTTGTCATTTGCAGCAAAGCAGATGGAACTAAAGGACATTATATTAAGTTAAATAAGACAGACACAGAAAGAGAGGTATCACATATTCTCTCTCAAATGTGCAAGCTGAAAACAGTCAATTGGAATGGAATGTTGAATAGTAATTAATAGAGGTGTGTGTGGGAATGTGAATGAAGAGAGTTTGGATTTGATCAGTGCATGCCATACGCAAGCCAGAAAGATCACAATGAACCCCATTGATATGTGCTATTAGTACATGTTCATCAAAAATAAAAATTCTTATTCTTGGAGAGCTGACAAATGAATATCACACTTAAGGATTTAAAAGAGGCAGGGGTAGAAATCACATTTTATTTCCACTGAATTCACCAGTTTGGGCCCATGCAGATATTAGATAGATGTTCTGGATGGTAAGAGTGGCCTACCTCAAACCCAACCACATCTGCCATGTCAGATATGGCATCTTTGCTGGAGCAGATTAACCTGGCCTTGGGTGCATGGTATGGAGCCATCGACTTCTATCAGTAAAGATTAGATACATTCCACCTTCACGTGACATAGACAACATTTATAGTTTTCTCCTAAGGGCTGTATTAGTTCTTCCTCTTGTAATACAGTCAGAAATCATTTGGACTTTCTGTATATTTCACAGAACATCATGTTGATGCACTATATTTATGCCGTTATGTTAAATGGGCTCAATAATAAGAAGGGGCTAACATTTTCCCCAGGGGTCATAGGTAACTTATGAAGATTCAGTGTCTTGACACACAAGCAAAAATTCAAAGTTCCAATGGTCAGGGGCATGCTGGGGTATCCAATCCAAAGTAAAAGACAAATTATTACATCTTGTACTTGTACTTCCCACCAGGAAGAAGAAAGCACAACACTGTGAAGTGTTAGCCTCTCTGGGTTCTGAAGTCAGCACACTTCACACATGGTAATATTCCTCCAGTCCCATATACTAGGTGTCTTGAAAGGCTGCCCTTTAAGTGGAATCCAGAGCAGGAAAGAGCTCCACAGCAACTCCCTGGCATTGAGCCAAATGTCCCAGTAAGACCCTATGACATTGGAGAATCCATGGTGGGAAAATATGTCGCGTGTATTTTTTGGTAAATCCCAGTGAGAGAGTCACTATGCAGGTCCCAAGGTTCCTGGATCAAGGCCATGCTATCTACAGTGGAAAATTATCTGCCTTTGGAAAACCTTAGTGTGCTCCTGGGCCCTGACAGAGAAAGAATCTGCCCATAAGAACCAAGAGTAATGGTTAACTTTATGTGCCCACTTGGCTAGGCTCTCGTGCCCAGATATTTGATTGAACACCAGAGTAGATATTGCTCCAAAGGTACTTTTCAGATGTAATCAACATTTCAATCAGTAGACTTTGAGTAGAGTAGATTACCCTCCATAAAATGAATGGGCATCATCTGATTCAATGGGAAGGCCTTAAGGGAAAAAACACAAAAAAGACTGACATCCCTTGTGAAGGAAGAAATTCACCTCAGACTGCCTTTGGATACAGGATTGCAGCATCAGCTTTACCAATCTCTAATCTGCCTCCTGCTCTGCAAATTGTGGACATGCCAGCCAGCCACCACAGACACATGAACCAATTCTTTAAAACAAAACTCTCTCTCTCTCCCTCTTCTTCCTAATATATGAAAGGAAGCATATACATATGTGCATATACTTACATACAGACGCTCTTCAATTTACAATGAAGTTATGTCTTATAAACCCATCATAAGACGAAAAGATCATAAATTGAAAATACTGAACATCATAGTTTAGCCTAGTCCACCACAAATCTGCTTGGAGCACTTACAAGAACCTACAGATCAGCAAAATCATTCACCACAAAGCCTATTTCATAGTCGAGTATTGAAAACCTCTAATATATTGAATATAGTATCCTATAGAGCACAGTATTAGTTGTTTACCCTCACGATCATGTGGCTCACTAGGAGCTGTCTGCCAGCTGCTGCTCAGGGTGTCATGCCACCTATCACTAGTCTAGGAAATATCAAAATTTGAAGTATAGTTTCCACTGAATATGTATCATTTTCACACCATTGTAAAGTCAAACAATCTTAAGTCAAACCATTATAAATCAGGGACCATCTGTATGTATGCATAGATTTATAAATTCTAGTGGATCTGCTTTTCTGGAAAACCTTGATTAATATACCAAGTGACCATGCATTCCAAATACCCATTATCATGAGCTGGGTTTTGTCAGACCCAATAAGTCAAGTTCAGACAGACCAGTCACAATACATCATAAGCAGAAGCAATACACCTGGGACCAAGCACAAACTAGGCCAGAGGTCCCAAGCACGTTGCAACAGCAGGTATCTCAGGCTTCCACGTTATTCATTATGTTACCTCAGCTCCTCTCAGTTAACTTCCTGTGACCACATTGAGGAATTCCTTACAACCAGCTGACAGAGGAGGAAAGAGCCTTTGCTTAGTGTGTGGATTGGTCAACTCAGTATATAGGTGCAAATTAAAAATGGCCAGAGGCTGCACTGTATCCCCCTTTAGGGGTGGCCTTGACAGATCATGATGAGTAAAAAAAAATTCTTCCATGGGCAGAGTTTCAGGTGATGAATCAGACCACCCACTTTCTTTCATGAACAAAGGAAATTGTCCAAGGTTGAAATAGAATCAGAATTTTTAGCAGTGAAAAATGGCCTGGCTGGATGATCTGAAGTCTGGAAGGAGGAAGATTGGAAAATTGGGATCAAGTCAGTCTGGGATAGAAACATGAGAACAGGTACCATGATAGGCATGAAGGGTTGAAGATCTTTGAATCACGTGTCAATGCCCGCCAGAAGGCATGTGCTACAAAATAGGTATGAAACAACAGGTGGACAGCATGACTCAGGCAACAGATGTCATCCAGCCTCTACATCTCTCTCTGATAATCCCTCCCATAAAAAGTCATTTGATTAATTATTTTGGACTAAGCAAATCCTCAGTGGACCACACCTCTACTAACTAAAGACAACCTTCAACTTTGGCCTTCACAGCCAAGTTTTATGGGCATATTTGAGGACTCACAGTAGGAGGAGGCAAGCAAAAGAAAGATCTGGAAGCCCTGATAGGATGGTGACTCTTTGTGGCTAAGAGCTCATTATTCTTCCATGTCTAGACTTGACCTGGAATGAAGTCTCCTCTGTGCCGTCAACATTAGGACACATTTACCCAAATGAATGTGGTGATATTTTCACCCCCAAATGAGCTATCGGGTGTTTCAGATCTATCTGTCCTCTTTCTATGTCTGCTTAGCATGGAAAGTTGCATATACAGTTACTGCACAGGGACCCTTTTCAAACCCATGGCATTGGAAGAATCAAGCTGCTTTTCTCTACTACGGAAGATCTGTATCCCACCTTGGTAAACTGTTGCTTCCACTGGAAAATGATGTCAAAAATCCAATTGGTATTGCAGCCCAGTAAATTGTGGAAGTCCTCAATAGATACATCAAACTCTTACTGCTGTTATGCAACAATGGTAGGACTCTAATATCTAGTAGGTATGAGTCTGTACTTTGAGGAAAAAGAATATATAAGAATACTCAGCAGATATTAGTGACTCACCCACCCATTCAGCCATTTATTTTTTCAATAATATTTATTGAACACTTACTATATGTCAGTCACTTTTCAAGATACTAGGGTTTTGACAATGAATTGAGAGTGGTCTAGTCTCTATTGTCCTAGAATTTGGGGTCTGGTGGGATCGTGGAAGTGTTAACTGAAGCCAAGGGTGTGAAGAAACACTAATCTTTGGGGCACATTCTGGGGTATAAAAGAGAAAAGAGGAAGTAGCATAGGACATAGAGAAAGAGGAAGTATGATAAATGGAGAACCAGATGAACATAGCCTTTAGTTTAAGATGTGGAAGTTGGAAAAGGGAGAGAAAAGGTAAAATATCATTGATCGCTAAGAAGTCAAGAATAAGATGGAGCAAACAAAGTATAGTACTGTGTTAAGAACATGGGCTCTAGCTTCAGAAAAACCTAATTTTGAGTTCTACTCCACCATCTGTTAAAGAGTTGAACTTGGACAAGTCTCTTTTAGTATGGATTAAGAGTTGTATAGGGGCTGGGGTTATGGCGCAGTGGTAGTGTGCTCGCCTAGCACACGGAATGCACTGGGTTCGATCCTCAGCACCACATAAAAATAAAATAAAGATATTGTGTCCACCTACAACTAAAAAATAAATAAATAAATAAATATCTTTAAAAAAAAAAGAGTTGTATAAATGAGGTAATGTATGACAAGTGTCAAGTATGCTGATTAAGACATGACTTAGGTGTTTTATTTTGTTTTGCACCCTTGAATTTGGCAAAAAGGAGAATTGGAAAGACAATTCTCCTGAAGTTCTTAAACTTTAAAATATAGTACGCTCTTCTTTACAACACCTTCCAGTGTCTTCCACTATGTGTCCCTCTGATAAAATGTGGGAACAAGGGATTTTGTGACAACAATTTAGGGCCACCATTTGACATTCCAGTGCCTTAATCTCTTAACTTGAAGAATGTGGTCAGTCACACAGCTGGAAGTTTAAACCAAGAATATATCTTGGCTTTCACAACTCAGAATTGTAGTATATGAATAAATCAAGCAGCAGAATCACCCCAAGTTAGAAATATTTTCGTTTTGCCTGTGCTTGGACTTTGGAGATAACGATAGGAGCAGGGAACCAGTAAGAAGAGCAGCAGAGACAACCACAGGAAGTACCAACAACCCAGGTCCAAGGGGGGAGATGGTCTAGCTTAGGGAAGACAAGTAAAAAATAAAAGCCAGATGTCAGAAGGTTAAGGAGATGGTGCCCTAAAACACACGCATAGGCCACTCTTTGAAGAAGTTTGGTAGTGAACACAGAGATATGGGGAATTTTGGCTGGACCACTACCAATTGCAACTCCAGCTTAGAACAATTATTTAAGCTAAGTCCTATTTGATGAGGTAATTTCACAAGCAAGCAGTCTGTCTCAGCTATTTCCCAGGGCCTGGCTGTCTCTTGTCCCATATGCAGAGAGGATCTTAAATCCCTGATGAAATGTCAATGAGGCGGACTCTACTTTCTTGCACGCCCCAAGATAATAATCTTGACTAGAAGGTTGTAAGGTAGTTAAGGTGTCAGGTCACCCCGTCCTTATTTCAGTGGTGGAAAGATCACTCTTCCTTTGTGTAGCTTATGCAAATAAAGCAATCACTGGAAGTGCTATTCCCTGCAAGGACACTGAAGAAGGGTATGATGTCAGGTCCTGCCCTGGAATGCAGGTAGGGCAGAATCTAGGTTAATCAGTGTGGATTTGGCCTTTATAGGACACTGATGATCTATAGATTAATTTTAGGGTCAGATCATTCTCTTTGAAGGATCACCTGGCAGTGACAGTTGGTGAAGATTCTGGTTTGTCTCAAAAATCTTAAGATACTCCTCCATCTCAAATCTGTTCCAGAGCACCTTCTATTATGTCCAATTGGTCCTAACTTTGATCCCAAAGTACACAAACTCCTCTGGCCCTAATGAAATGAGGAAGACTGGACCTTGTGTAGAATACTTCTCTCACTTCTTCTCTCACTCCTAGATTCTCCCTTTGTAGGTTGAAGTGGCTCTTCCAGCTAGCACAGCATGGGTGGATTTACCACAGGGCTTTCTTTGGCTTGCTTTGTGTGTCTGGGGGTGATGGGGGAGGAGGGCAAAGACTACCAGAATGCACACCCCAGCGGTCAGAAAGCATGATGATCAACTGCTCACAGTGGAGTCTTGCTGACAGATTTTAAATTCCCCTAAAGTTTATGCTACAAATTTTAATTTATACTACATACTAGTTTCATGGTCACACAAAGAAATCACTAGGGTAGCCCTTGCCAGGGCTGTCTCCTGAGTACGCTGGTACCAGGCATAGATCCTTGGTTGACATGGGACAGGTGAGCCTCTATAAGTGATGAGATTTTCCCACAAATTTCCCTTGTTTAATTTAAATTTGAATTAAATATTCTGACACTAGATTCAATGGATTGGGTAGATAGAAATAAATAAGAACATTCCACTTCAATTTTTTTCACTCATTAAAAAAAAATTTTTTTATAGATGGACACAATACCTTTATTTTTATTTATTTTCATTTGGTGCTGAGGATCAAACCCAGTGCCTCACATGTGCTAGGTGAATGCTCCACCACTGAGCCACAACCCCAGCCCTTCACTCATTTTTTAACACATATTTGTTGAGCACCTAGTATATAGCAGACACCATGCTGAGTGCTCAAGGTATGCATGAACCAAACCAGCCAGGTTCCTGTGTCCATGGGATTAAGAGAGGTCTAATAATCTTACCAGCAAGTGCAAAGGAGTAAGTGCTACAAGGATGCTATGGGGTGCTACGAAATGTATGTTAAAGAAACTGGACCTGGTTTTGGTGGGGGAAATGGTCATTAGGAAGGAATATCTTGGACAGAGAAGGCATTAAAAACCCCTCATCTTGGTAGCTTCAGGCCACTTAGCTATGATGAACCTCCTGTTGTTCCACATTTCCTTCTGGTTTGAAAAGGAAGAATAGAAAGTATTCTTGTAAGTTTAGGGAGCAGGGTTTGGATAAAGAAATAGTCCCATATGGGAACATAATTTCTTAATTTACTAAATTCAAGGCAGACTACGGTAATTGAAATTTGCAAATGAAAAAGGATCAGGTAGAATCATAAGAAATTTATTATATTCAACTTTGTTGATTCATGAAAGCAGCCATTTCACCTGGTTCAGGTCGCCTAAGAGGCTTCTGATGGAGAACTGTAAAGTGCTGATACTGAGGAACGAGTTGACCTTGAACCATAGATCAAGCAGCAGCATCAAAACAGGGGTTTTCTTGGTGGTTGTTTGGTTGGTTGGGTTGGTTTGGTTGGTTGGTTGGTTGGGTGATGGGTGATTGTTTTGCAATATAAGAGTCAGCAAAACTCTGTGGAAGCCAAAGAGGTGGCAGAAAGACCACTAGACAGGGTGCCAGGACCCTTTGGCTCTATTTCCAGCAAGGCCACTAACATTTGCATAAGTGGCTTTCTGGCTCTGAGGCAATAGCTCCTCATCTGTGAAATGATTGGATTTGACCCATGTTATTTAAGTTCCTATCCCTTCAATACTCTTTTCTTGTTCCTTGATACTATAAGATGGCTGGACTTAGAGCAACACACTTTTATAATCCTCAGATCAGAATATAATCACTTCTCATTTCCAATGCTTCACAGTGTGGACAAGTGCAGCCAAACGGCAATACGGCTCATATCTGCCTGCCAATCTCATGTGCCAGGTTCCATGTGCACCGAGGTAGAAATAGGATTTACCTTTCTTGGTCAAATAATTTATGACCTAAGGACTCAGATTTGGATCTGAGCTAGCATTAATCATTTACTACCTGTGTGACCTGGGTAGCTTATTTCCACTCTCTGAGATTCTATTTGTTCCTGTAGGATGGGGATGACAATCATCACTCCTCAGGATTGTCATGTGTCTAGCATATAACAAACACAGGCAGAATGACTTTGTGGTTTCATGCTAAAACACCAGAGCCCTATCTCACGTCCACTTATCATCTCAGTGCCCTTTGTCACTTTATTTTCTCTACATTTCACCCTCCATTCTGCAAAGAAGACATGGTAGTTATAACATCATGCATCCAATGTAATAATACACAGAGAACAGTGCATGACTCTTGGTTAGAGCTTAAAAATTAGCCATTATTATTGATAAACGTAGCTAATATTTTATATATTAGAGAACATATTATATATCATAAATGCAAACATTTAGTGGGAAACCATTTATGAGGATATTACCCAAAGCATCAGAAAAATAATCAATCAACAACCAGCTTAAGTAAATGCACATTAATTACTAAGCATTTTGCTTTTTCCCCTTCTTGAAAATACAGATACTCAGTGCTTAGAAGCCAAGTTCAAAGGAATTGGAAAGAAAATGCTTTCCAAGGTCCACCTTGGTTTGGGATACTAATCGTCTTCACTCTGCTGACCAGCGTGCCCATGTGCCAGGACCCAAAGCTTTGCGGCTCCCAGCAGAAGGGCAAGTGGTAGCCACAGGGATTTTAGGCCAGCAAAGAGTGGCTGTCTGTATATGAAGTCATGATTCAGGGCTTTGACTCTCCAACGGTGCTGACAAAAACACACTATTTTCCCTGACAGTACAGAGTCATATTACTGCACACGCAGTAATATATGGAGTCTCACACCTGGGAAAGATGAAATTACACTGAGCTTAATCCTCCAAAACCAGCTCAACAAGAAGTCGCTTAAACATTTAAGACAGGAGTTGTCTTCTGGTAAAGAAAATATTGCAAGACAACTGGGCAGTTCTTATTAACTTGCAGGGCCTGGGCTTGTCAGTTGAAATGATCTTTGATCCTTGATTCCCTTTATTAGTTACACCTTGAGAGGTCCAAGCACAGTCTCTTCTACAGCACCACTAGGGTTCTCCGCACTCATCCTTATTAATGGAGGAAATAAATCTTCTGGTGAGGTGACATAAACATATTAAGCCCAAGCAGATCAATTCCAGATATTAAAAAAAAAAAAAAACTAGATATAGAAATGCATCCCTTTGCTCTAATTCAGGTCAGTGAGGATTGCTTCTACATTGCGACGTGTCAGCAAACACATACCAAGTTGTCACCCAAATTGAAGCCAGATAAGAGTTTCACAACCTTTGTCTCTGGTTTTCACTAATCAGAAAGCCAGCATTTGGAAAAGTGTGTAAACAGAATCTTCCCAGGAGCTCTGCTGCATGCCTTTCCCTACATGCACATTGTCTCTCTCCTGCCTGTCCTGCAGGGAGGCCAGTGACTTGGCTCCCCTTGAGGAGGTGGGCAGAAGCAGCAGCCTCCCCAGCCATCTATACCTGCAGTTCCTACATTCTGTGGCTGAGCTCTTCACTCTGTTCCCTCCTGCAGGAAGCTAACTCAGTTGGGAGTTCTACAGCAAGTTAAATCCATGAAGCATTTATTAATTGACCTTCCCACTAAATGAAGGACCATGCAATAAGGATCAATCAACATTGATTTTCAAATAGCAATTGAGATCTGGAGAGAATATGGTGAAATAAAAAATGAAAACAGGAACACATAGCCAAACCCTCAGAAGATCCATAAATCATACAAGAAATAGATGGTCACCATCCCTCTCTCCTCAGCAAGTTTCCTTCCCTAGAGGCAAATCAATTGTATCAAGTTCTTGGATTCTTCCAGAAGTCTTCAATGCATTTTTTTAACCTCAATGTATCTATTTCTTTAAACACACGTACATTCAGTATGCATGTGCATGTGTTAGGGTGGTTATAAATCAAAGCTGCTGTTGTATAGCTTGTATTTTTCACCATCTGTAGGTGATTCTGCCACTCAGATACACATGGAGAGAGACTTACTCTTTTTAAAGTCAGCAAAGAATTCCAGGTTAAAGATGCACTGTAATGGACTTAACTAGTTCCTTAAAGGATATTTAGGGTTTTTTCCTCAATCTTTTGCATTACATGTTCTTGTATGTATAACATCACATTGATGCATGAATCTACCTGCAGAACAAATCCCCAAGGGTGGAATTGTTAGATTGAAAATTATGCACATAAATAATTTTGACAGATAATTGCCCTCATAGAGATGGTGCCAGTTCACCCTCGTCCAAGCAGTGTGTGAGAATGGCTGTTTCTCTAAACCCTGGGGAAATCAATGTGTTGTCAAACTTTTTGAACTTCGCCAAACCAACGGTGACAGTGGTATCTCACCCTTGTTTTCATTTCCATCTCTTAGAAGTACCCAGAGCACCTTCACAAACGTTTGATTCCTTTCTATACATGGTCTGCTCACCACCTTTCCCTCTTTGATTTGGTGGACTTTAGTTCCCTTCTGTGCTTGCTTGTTTGTTTCTGCATTGTTGGATTTATCGAGATTCTCTTTCATAGTTTTGAAGGGACAGCCAGTCATCATTTAACTAACCGAAGTCAAAACTGACCCAAAGCAAGACTCCTCATCATGATCAGTAAGGCTTTATTTTCCTTGATTCCCTTTCAAGTCCCATTTCTACAATCCTTGAGGCAAATTAAATTCCTTTCATCCAAACTGTTCACATCTCTCAGAACAAATCATGGTGTCTGTTTTATCCTTACAGATTATGGCCTTGGCTGCTCTTTCTGCTTGGAACGTCTTTCTAAATTCTGTACTGTGCCTGTGGCTGTTGGTCAGATTCCTGTTTCATAAAAAACAACTCAAATATCACCTCCTTTGTGAGGATCTGACTATTTCATCCTACCTGTGCCTAATCAGCCATGTGGCATTTTCTACAAACCCCATTGTTACCAACACATGGTCCAGTTCATACTCTAGAAGTAGAAGCTGGGCTCTGGACCCAGGTTGTCTGGGCTCAAATCCCAGCTCTGTGGCTTATCTGTTATGTGACTGACCTTGCACTTCAATGACCTCCGCTATAAATGCCCAATAAGACTATCTTATTTAGACTATAATGCCCAATAATAATAATAATATAAGAAGAATATGATGCCCAATAGGACTATTTTGAAAATTAAATGGGTTAATATTTGTAAGAGTGTTCAAACAACATCTGTGCTGAACTAGTACTGGACACACAGAAGGCACTTATTAAATAAATAAAAACATGTTGAGCCCAGTGTGAGTCTCAGCCTCAGCATGTACACCTCCAGGAGGTGGAACAACTGTGGTTTCTCTTTTTTCCTGCGCATCTTGTTTAACCAAGAGTGAATGTCTGGAGGGAGGGGGATAAATATTGTGCTGTATTCAACTTTCTATCCCAAGCACCCAAGACACAGTAGTTTTGTTGAATAAATAAACGCATGAATAAAGTCTTCCCTTCCAAGACCTTCACTTTAGTTGAAGTATCACATAGATACATAAAACAGATTTCAGGTGGGCTTCCAAAATAAAAACATAGGGGTGAAATGTGTCTGTAATAAAGCAAATACAAAGTCTACGTTTGCTGAAGAAATAGTCACATAGATTAGTGGAGTAGAATAAAGAAAAAAAATAAAGGGAAGTTCTTTTATAGGTTTAAAGTAGAGAAAGGACATGAATTATAGAGAAAATTATAAAGCATCCCAGAGAGGGGCAATAACTCCCACACAGGGCCGCTTGAGGATCCCTAAGTCCTACCTAGGCAGTTTCCCTTACTTCTTACCAAATATATTCAAATGTACCCACATTCAATATTATTTGGGAGGCAAATAAAAAAAAGTATTTTCTAATTTGGCCCTTGAAATTGTTTTTGTATTAGTAACTCCTTTGATTCATAATTGATATGATTTCATATAATTAAATTTTTAAGCCACTAAATTATTTTAATTATTTGATAATTGGGTAATGATTTCATTTTTAGCAATCATTGGGTATCCATGAGAGATTTTAAGTGAGAAAATCAAATTCACAAATTGTTTTTAACTATAATAAGATGATTATGAATATTGAATTTAGTCATTGATGAAGTCGACATGTTATAATTTATAGCTATGTCACTACACATTTTAAAATTCTGATATCACAGCATTTGACAGAACCAAAACATTTCTTTCTTTTTTGCCCCGGCTCCCGGGTCTTAGGTATTTTATTCGGCTCTTGAAACGTTCCTGAGCGCTTGCCTGGGCACTCTGCCTACAGTGCTTTATGGATAAGGCAGCTCTGCTTGTTCAAAGGCCCGAAGGCGAGTGCCATCAAGCTTTCTGCTGAATATAGCAAACCTCTTTTCTTTGTTGAAGCCAAGTATCTGTGTGGAGGATTAGCTGGACCCATACTTCTTAAGGGAACTAGCTATTTACGTAAGTAAAGGCCTACAGAAGAACAAACAAACCTGTTTAGGCTGAGGAGTGTGGCGGACACTACTATTTCCAACCACTTGCCAGGAACACCTTGCCTTCATCTCATCTCAACAGCAGAGACACACAATCTGGGATCTAAAATGCTATTTTCCATGACAAAGCTACTTCTCACACCTTTTTCAGAACAAATGTTCCAGCCTCTTTAGAGCATCTTAGAAACTTTGTAACCCCTTCCCCAGCCACTCTTGTGACAGATATTGTACATCATAATCCTTAGCACTGGATCAAAGATCTCATCTTTAAAGACCAGGAAAAGATAAAAACAGAGTGAGGGTGAAAAGATTATTTCATGTGAGCCAGGTAGTGAGAAAAGAATGCTAGAATGGAATATCTAGTTGGACATGGACATCATGTTTGGAAAGCAGTTATGAATGTCCCTGCGATAAAGCAACCAGTGCAGATGTTTCGCCCACCTCTAGGGGCAACATTTAACCACGTTTTATGGCCACAGTTTTCCCTGGAGTTCTGTAAACTTGTGGGCCTGAAAGCCATGCTCACCTGTCTATCATTTCCAGGGAAATGAGCAAAATGGCCCAGGAGAGAAGGCACGTATTAGCAAGTTGCAGGTAAGCTACAAACAGTCTCCAAACTGCAGTTGATTTCATGCCCAACTCTTGCTACACCTGAGATTTGCATAACTCAGTGCTGGGGAGATTTGGGGGGAAAACCAGAATTTCAGCCCTGAAGTCAAGCCAAACTTTCGGTGACTAGAGACTGGGAAAGCTGCCTTTTTCAAATGTAATCTCGTTTCTCTTTCCCAATAGCATTTAAAGGACAGACGTGTTCTGTTCTGCAGCCCTGGAACTCATTCTTCGTGGTTAAGTTGTTACCTGTGAGGACTTTATAAGGGTTATTGGAAGTTTAGCTTTACAGTAAATGTAGCATAATTTACACAATAAAATGAAGTTCCTTGCTTAATTACTTGCCTCACCTATGGAGAGCCTTTCTTATTCCTCAGGTCAAAGATTTTACTTAGGACCTTACTTAGGGTTTTACTTTAATGATAAGGTTGGCATTGCTATGAAGCACTTTTGAACACCTCAGAATGAAGACTTCGTGACTACACCTAAAGAGAAACTCACCAAAAACAATGAGTAGTGTTTCACAATTGCAGTGGGTGTATTTCACTAACTAATATGTAAATAAAGGAGTGACAAGGTAGCAGCTCAATACCAGAGGGGCCTCTGGAAAAAATTTGGGCCTCAAATCCTGGGACACTGTGTGAAAATCGAGGCACATTAAGTTGCTTGACCTGGACCAAGAGAAGGACGAAAGTCTCCTTTTTCTCTTTGGAGCTCATTCACGTCCAGCAAGGCAGGACTTCACAGCTAATTCTGAATGCACCCATGCAATTATCATTCTAATCCCCCACTCCCATTGAAAGCCACCAGGGAATTAAAGAGCAGAATAGATCGATGTTGCACATGAGAGTTGACTTCTGGCTTGCCACAGGCAAAAGTCCAGCCAACCCTTGTACCCTGAAGGACCAAAACCACACAGACCTGACCAGACAAAGGAAAACAGGGACCCTGCAAGAGGAAAAAGAATATTTGTAGGTATTAATGGCATCACTACAGCAGTGATAATTCAAATGTCAGTAGCTAGCACTTGGCTCATGTTTATTAGGAACTCTGACCCTCTCAAATTCTGCCCACCTTGCAGGGCTTTCTGGGAGAACCCAGGTGATGTTTCAGAAGGATTTGCAAATATCCCTGTTATTTCCCACCCCAGCCTCTGTGTTCATGTTCAGTGTCCCAGCTTCCCTCTATGCCCCTCCCCCAACCGTGACAATTCTGGAATCTGGGCTAAGGTTGTATGTCTCGGTGCTTTCAGAGCTGTTAACCCAAAAGGAACCTAACTGGTATTGTCTTTCTCCCTGGAAACCAAAGCATCCTAGTTCTCAGAGCTCCTTCAGCTTCTCCTGAGAGGGTCACACAGGAGTCCTGATGGAGTGGACTGATTCGCTTGGGATTGACATCTGAAATGGATATGATTCTTTTATCTCCACCTCATCCCTTTCCCTATCCTTTACTCCCCCAGCCCTCCCTCCATCCATTCTGTTTCAAAATATCAAGTAAACCCAAATAATTTACTTTTGTAAGCACCTTCTGAGAAGCAACTCTATAGTCATTAAAAGGTTATTTACAGCCTTGTGACTAAGGGTGTAAAGTCAGACCTGGATCTAATTATAGCTCCACCACCCCTTACCATGTCCTTGAGCAAGTGACTTAACCTCTTTGTGGCCTGGTCTCCTCAATTACCAAAGGAGATAACAAAGAATTTAGCTCATAGGGTTGTGGTTAGAATTCCATGAGATCATTCACTTGTACCTTCCTTTTAAAAAATACTTTATTGTGGATCTGGAATGTTCTGTCCACATACTTCTCTAGATGTTATGGATACAACATAGAACAAAAGACACAAGACCTCTGTCCTCTTGGAGCTTAAATTTCAGTTGGGGATATAGACAACACATAGGAAAATAATAGAATATGATGTTGAGTAGCAATAAATTCTAAAAAGCACAAAGCCTGATTAGGGTGTAGAGAGACAGGAAAGTGTGAGATAGGATCATTACAAAGACTTCAAGGTGGTGGCATGTAAGCAAAGATCTGAATATAAAATACTTAGCACAGTTCAGATGCAAAAGGTTTAATAACCGAAACACTAATATTGCTTTCCAGGTTCTCATCTTCAAGATGCTCATGGGCCATGAACCTGGAGATGTGGTAGGTGCTTCAATTGATTTTCAAAGTACACCTCTAAACAACATCTTCAAAAATCATCTCATTTCACAAACACAACTAGTTTCAATTTAGTTATTGTATCTCTATAATACAATTCTTAGTCTTTTACTCTGGTCACCTTAGTGCCAGAGGAAGGTCCAGAACTGGATGTTTTGACCACTGGTCCACTGAGCCCACAAATAGTTGTCAATACCTGAGAGGAGCAGCAAAACACTTCCTATGGTGGAGCCATTGTTTATTTGCTTTGGTGGAATCTGGGGAAGGAAGGAAGGAAGGAAGGAAGGAAGGAAGGAAAGAAGGAAGGAAGGAAGGAAGATTTAGTAGATAACACCATGTATCACTCAGGAGCATAATTCTCTTGGTGCTGGGTAGGACAGAATGGATAGTGTCACTATAGAACTGCTCAGGAACCACTGCACACTTGTATTACTGTAAGGCCAGTTTTTCCAAAGGGTGTTCCTTGAATCATTTGTTCTACAGGGTTCCATTTTCATAATCCTGGGAAAATACTGAAGACCAAATTTCTTTGCTGAAGATTCATAGGTATATTAACAGATTCGGTCAATGGACTTGAGAAATTCTGCAGCAAAGATATCTGATTAACCTTAATCCATTTACCCTTTTTTGACTACAGAACCCTTTTCTACTTTGATGCTTGCTAGCCTGAACTTTTGAATGCTACTGTTAAGGAAGGACACTAAATTGTCATCAATGCACTATGTCTTAGGACCCTAGAATCTCAGAAATAGATAATGAGGGGGTGAATGACTGACTGAAGCTTCTATCAGAGACATATTCAGCTGTTCTCAAGCTTATATATAAAAGCAGTGCACCTATTTCAAGTATCACAGTGGCATTGAATTATACAAAGATTTCAGAACTTCTGTTGGGAGGAGTCATTTTTAGAATTTCAAACTTTGGAGGTGGAAAGTTATCTTAAAAAATCATTTTTAACTACCAGTTTTGAACCATGTTGTCCAAACACACCCATTGTGAGATTTGTTCAAAGTAATTTTAAAATACAAAGTAATTTTAAAAAACACAATAAAGTTCGACAGAGTATGAATGATATCTGAAATAACAGATTAGGTTATCCTTCTCATATTATCCGACTTTTTACCCTTTGCTTTCCAGTTTCCTTTCTTGAATGAGAGAGAAGGGTGGAGTTAGAGGTTGCCTGCCAGGAACTGTACATACCATGCACCTCTCTGTGGGTTCCAAGGGGCACACCTTTGGGAGTGTGTCATGTGTGTAAATCTTATCTGTCATGTCTGTTATCTGATGAGAGAAGGTTAAGAAATGCTGAACCAACACAAATACCATGTTTTACAATTGAGAAGATGGAGGCCTAGAAAGAGAAAATAGCATACCTGGATCATTCAACCAGAGGAAAACTCTGTAGAACTAAGACCCAAGTGTTCTGTGTTCTGTCTCCTGACTGAATAATCTGGTCTCTTCTGAAGTACTTATCTCAGGTCAGGTTCCCTGGCAGCAGAGCCTGAGATGGGATTTGCTAGTTTAAGAGATGTACTGGAGGAACTTCCTAGTCCCCACTCCAGGCAGGATTCTGCTATGTTGCCCTACAAAAGGCTCAGTTGTCCAATATGGAATATGCTGCCTCCTAAACCCAAGGACACCTGTCAAGCATTGTGCTCCTTTCTTAATTGTACAAAGCACAAAAGCTTTTTAGATAACCTAGCATGCTGCAGGTCACTGGACTCCTAAGAATTCACCAAGGTGATAAGCATTTATTTCGTACCCCTTGAAACATATATACCTTGACAAGGCATCCAGAGAATCTGCTACTTCTCCACTTCTCCTGTGGCTTGATTAACACGTCAACAATGCAGCAAACCTGTGTGATGTTCTGCATACTTTTCAGGTGGTCTAGGTCTCTTTGGATTGTAGAGTGACAGAGAGTAACAAACCTAGTCCCAAGGCGAAACTGTGAACATATATTGTTTATCACGTCCGCATGTCAACTGCTTTGGACATTTTTTTTTTGGTATTTTTTTAGGTCCTGGGGATAGAACCTAGGGCCTCACATGTACTAGGTAGCTCCCTAACACTGAGCTACACTCTCATCCTTCTTTCTCATGGGAATTTAAAATATTTGCCAGGTATTAACTAAATACCATACATATGAGGATGTGTAAATCTTCTCTAGTAAAAGATATCTGCAGTTGTGGTAACATTTGCAGGAGTATACTCCTCTTGATCCAGTTTTTTATGGCCTAGTCTGATAAATTAAATGAGGATGTTACGAGAACGACCATCCCTACATCATTTCTGTCTTCAAGGATGGCACCATTTTGCCATTCCCCCAGGATTCAGAGGGCTTTTTGATACACTCTTGACCAATAAAAGAGTGCAATTTGGAGGATTTCCTCGTGGCCTTTTGTACCACAATTGCTTTTACTCTGGTCACAAAACCAATATGAGTGTTCTGTTAACTGTTCATAACATCTGTCCCATATATACATTTGGGATTTGGGTAAATGCATGAACACAGTTCATCAACTGTGAGGGACCTAGTCAGGACTCCATTTATTGCCTGAAGGCACCTTGAGTTCGCATGCATCAGGATCACCTTTAATCTTGTATCCAATATCTCTTGAAACAACTAGGATTCCAGTTATCTTTGCAAATGGTCATGGTTCCTTTTGGTGAAGAACTGAGAGAATCCTTGCAGTGTGTACTTGATGGAATGCTTCAGGATTTTCTCACATGAGGAACCAACCCCTTTTGCAGTCAATGGGTTCTGGTTCTGAAAATTGTGTCAGGTCTGGAAACTGGGCAAGAGATCCTAGTGTTCTATTTCGATGGCTGACTTCAGCCTCCTGTTCATCCATTCTTGATCTCATTTGAATTTTTTCAGCAAATATTCGTACTGGCCACAATCTGTCTTTCCTCTAGAAACAACATGACCTGTTGGCCACTTTCATAAGATACCTTTAGGCCAGACCTCCCCGGGTGCTATTCCAGCATTGCTGTTCTCTAAAGTCATTATATCCACATTGCTTCTCATAGTGAAGCGTTACTACCTGGCCTCTGCTACCTGAGATGTCATGTTCTCATTGATACTGGGGGACCGGTTCTGGAATGGCATCTTCTATTGTCAGCCCCAGCCTCAAGGAAAACAGCTTCTATAGAGCTTCGAGGTGGTTCTGGTATCCACCCTCAGCCCTTCCCAGTGCCTTCCTTTTCACCTCAGTAAATTGTCAGCTGGTGGGTTTTCCAGTCTTACGTAACTGACCCACTGTCGCACACTCCATTCTCTATGACTTTTAATTCTTCCGGTGCAATAATTCCACAATCTATTACGCAATTTGGCACCTCTACCTCATTTAATGCAACTAATCGTTTTTTCTAAACTACTAATAACAACCCCAGCAGCATATTAGACATGTCTCCTAAGGCTCTGAACCCCATTTTGGCAAACAATCTCTCATCCTCCCAACTCTGTTGAGCAGTCTCATGTCCCACTCACCCCATTCCTATACTCTCTCTGGCATATAATTCCTCTCCTCTCTTTGCAGGCCTGGTACTTTCCTGGTATCAATCAATATTTGGCCACAGTGATACATCTGGTGGCCAGGAGGGAATGTGATGGCTGATCCTAAGGACAGCAAGCATTATCTTATAAGGCACCTGTCTCATTTGAGGCCAGTATTATCTTCAAGAAAAGAAAGGGGGGGTCACTCTTCAGCCAAAGGGGAGTGGACCATTTATGCATGCCAAGAGGATTCAGGGAAATCCAAAATCTGATTCTCAAGTGCCTTTTCCCAGATATCTGTATCCTAAGTCTTAGGGTTCCACTGTTTTGCCTTTCTTTGGCCTAGGGTATCTGCCTAACCGGAAAATTGTCTGCTATGGAGTCCTGCTTTCCTTACAATTAGATTCAGCTCTGTTTTCTGTCTGCCTGAAGGAGAGGAGTGCCTGCCTCTAAGTGATACCAAGGTGACTCTCTGCTTTGAATTGCTGATAAATTTGAACCTGTTTTCTCTCCTCAGTGAATCAATGACACTTAGCAGCAGTCTCCCTGTTCCACTGTCTTCAGCTTATTATTTGCTCTTTATCTCTCAAATGTCAGAGACACAACACTAACTACTGCATCCCTTTCTACCTGAATTCTGTTCCAGTTCACCACAGGTACGGTTCTCAGTCATTGTGCTACCACAGCAGGGCAGAGATGATGAATACTTTACCTGCGCTGTCACCCATCAGTGAGTGATACACCTCCGGCATCTCATCCTTACACTTCACTTTCTTCAACCACTGTGGGCACCAACTGTCTTTGCAAAGGCTAAGCTGGGGATTCTTTTGAAAGTAACTTATTGAAAAATTGCTTTCAGGGGAAGGGAATTGAGGAAGGCAGACCAGACAGAGCAGGAGAAAACGCACACGCGCGCGCACACACACACACACACACACACACACAACAAAAAACAAAAAAACTAAGCAAGGATATAGTTTCAGCCAAAGACCAGCATCTGTCTGGTTCCACAGAATTTCTGGAGCAAATATTGCACCAAATTGCTGTGACCCTTTGAGACATGTCAGCCTTTGGAATCTGTGTGTCAGTTATTGGCTGCTGGGGTATGAGAGGTCAGTAACCTATGAAGGGAACCTGGGGAATGAGTGCCAGCCCGATGGAGAAGAATCTAGGCAGGCACCAATGGTGTCCACTACAGATAAATGCTGTAATACAAGCTCTGGTCCCTTGAATGTAGATTGATGTTAGCAGATAGCCAAAAAATTATTTAGATCCAACTTGACAAATAAGGTTAGTAAGCCATATAAGTGTTGTATTTTTTAAAATACAAGTAACCTTTTCATTAGGTCAATAGCTATTGTATTACATTATGTTACATCATTATACATAATATTGGGGTTCGTTGTGACATATTAATATACACACATAACCCGATTTGCTCCATTTCTTTTCCCAGTACTTCCCTTTTACTTCCCCCTTTCCCTCCCACCCCCGCCTGATCCTTTTTCTGTACTCTACTGGTTTTCCTCTATTTGTTTTTAAAATTGGTGCATTATAATTATTCATGAAAGTGTCCAAATGTTTTCTCTGATATGCAGATGCTAATTTCACAGTAAGGAGGGGGCAGCACTAAGGAAGAATAGAGGTACTTTAGATTAGGTAGAGGAGAGTGAAGGAAGGGGATATAGAGATAGGAAGGAGAGTAGAGTGAAACAGACATTATTACCTTATATAAACACATGACTGCATGTCTGATGTGGTTCTACAACATGTACAAGCAAAAAAGTGAGAGATTATACCCCATTTATGTTTAAAATATCAAAGTGCATAAATGCATTCTACTGTCATGTATAACTAATTAAATAAAAAATTAGAAATTAAAAAAATCTGAATGAGTAAAAAAAGAAAATCAAGGGTCAAATGTTTTCTGTCATACAAATAACATTTTTAAAGATGATAATAATTCTTTATACAAAGTATTTTCTATGTTATTTATTTTGCATGCAAGTTATCATAAAGGAGTTTCAAATGTTTCTCATCAAATAGTACTGTCATTAAGTGTCTCATTGATCACTCTTGTAGGGACCACACTCACTTTGAAGTGTAAGCTCATGTATGTATAAATAAAAATTAGGTTAATCTCCTTAGAGAAAAATAAACCATAAAAATAAGTAGACAGTTCACACTAAAATAAATATAAATGGTCAAAGAAGATTTTAAGTGGTGTTTGATTAAACAAATGCCTAGTAAAGAATGGAGCTGGGTGCAGTGGTACACACCTGTAATCTCAGCACTTTGGGAGGCTGAGACATTCAGTTGGATCAGACTTTCTTCTACCTAAACACAGTCCTACATTTTCTTGAGCTCCAAGAAGAGAGTTCCTCAAATTATTTTTTGAGACCTCCAAGAATATAGGAACAGTGGGTGTGGCACTTATTTTGGAGGCTTTTCATAGACCAGACTACCAATGAAAAAGAATCCTCCAGAACCATCTGGAAGAAGCCAGATAAGAGTGGGGAGAGTTGCTGACGGGCAGCCTTTTTCTGAGAGTGCTTATTCTTCCCAATGTAGGGACATTACCTTTCAAAAGCAACTTAGCCAGGAGTTCAAACATGTCTGCTTCTCTTACTCTCAGTTGATCCCATGACCCCAATCCACACTTGTATTCTCACCTGCACATAGTAGTGATTCACTATTTGTCAAATGAATGAACGAGAGAAACCTGAAAGAAGGCAAAGGGCATCTGATACAAGTCCATGCTGAGTGCCTTACATGCATGGTCCCAGCTCAACCTCCTGCACCTCTTGGAGGTGGTACTATTATCCCCGATTTGCAGAGAAGCACAAAGAAGTTCAGAGAGTTTCACTTATTTGGCTGAGGTCACCTTTGCCACTCTGTCTGAGTGGCAGAATCTTATTAACCTAACTCTATAGCATGCCACCTCCTTAATAGGTTGATATGAGTTCAGAGGTGCCAGAGGAGGCTCCCATCCCAAGAATTGCTGGGGCAAAGATTACCTGGAACTCTGATGTTCAAGTCTCACCCTTAGAAATTCCTGCCTCTAACTGAAAACCTGTAAGATGTAGTTTTATAAATATAGGTTACCATGTGTAGGGGATGGGGGAAAGAGAGAGAGGGAAGAAGGCTAGAGGAAGTGAAAAAAGAGAAATAGAGTGGTTGGGACCCAGTATGTCAGTATGAGGGAAGCCCACAGGAAGCATACGCCTGGGGGAATTGAAGGTCTGTGACCCTCTACACCTGTACGTGTCCGTGTCCTGGCATCTGGAACCTGGGAACCAGAAAGGAAGCAAAGCTCCCTTAGGGACTGAGTTGACACTCAAGCTGTCTGGAAACCATATTTGGAAAGCATGGAGGAAGCAGGTGGACCTAGGCTTTCTTAAGTAGGCCCAAGTCTCTACAGAGACCTGAAGACTTTCTTTCCCCAACACCTTGGCAGAACCCCGAGCAGTACAATACTCATGTGAATTTTGTGAACACAAAGGAGATGGAGTCTTGAGAATGAGAAAAAAAAGAGAGAACACTGTCCCTAAAAAAGTAGAGAACAGGGCGTGGGGCTGGAAGCAGAAGCCCGAGGCAGGAGAAAAAGAGACAAACCAGAAAGGCTTTTTCAGGTATTTGGGAGAAGAATGCATTTATTTGGTGAAAAGTGTTTACTACCTGTGTTAGAATGCTGCCCTGAGCCAATCCCTAGAGAGTATGTGGCTGGAATGTTGCCCTGTCGCAGGACCTTTGCACATGTTGTCCCTTCTGCTAGGAATGCTTTATGCAATCTTTACCTGTGTATCAAAAACCCACTCTAAGACTCATTTCAAAGACTGCTCCCTCCAGGAAGCTACCCAGGATTCTTCCTATGCCCTGATTCAGCCCTTTATTGCCTAGCCAGATATGTATCCATGATGTCTTGTGCTTATGTAGCTTTGTTACTAATAAACTGACCTGAAATATAATAAACTGTGCTTTCATAGCTTTGTTCTAATAAACTGACCTGAAATAATCTGTGTCTATGGTTATCTCCTTGGCAAAACTGACATTCCTTGAAGGGCTGTATCTTATGTATCTTATTCATCTTTGTATCCCCCATGCCTGACACTTAGTAGATGCTCAGTAAATATCTGTTGCATTAATTTTGTTGATTCTCTATTTCCCCACTCCCCACACCACTGGTTAGCCATATGCATTCATTGAAAGACACATTCTTTATCTTACAGGATAAAGAACATACTATAAGAATCAGACCCAAGTACTAGCCCTGGCCCTACCACTTTCTAGATCTGTAGCCTGGGGTAAGTTCCTCAAACTCTCTGAGCTCTAGTTTTCTCATTTATAAAATGGAGCTAAAATTCCCTATTTCACAGAGCTGTTTTAAGAATCTAATGAAACATTTATGCCCCTGGCATAAATGGATAGAGTGGCACAGAGTGGATAGCTAGTAATACATTATTGTGAAAGGTCACACAGGGTTGGCAGGGCTGGGTAGGCAGTCATTTGACCTTGATAAGGAATAAAGTCTACTGCCCTCTGGGGGCTTCTGAGTAACGTGGACCTTCCCAGCATCATATACAGAGCTCCCAGCAGGAGTCTTTCATGGTCCACCAAGGGGGAAGTGGGGAACCTGTCCTAGGATAAACTGAGAACCCACCACTACCTCCTTCTGGGTCAGGCACACACAAAAGAGAGGGTTTGAGGTAAAAAGAATCTCAGTGGAGAAGACACAATAGGGGGTAGCTGCAGGAAGCAGCCCCTATGCAGTGAACACATCTGTCTGTCTCATAGGTGTCTGGGTGGCTGGTGGTCAGGCTCACCCCAGCCTCGCCTGTCCTGAAACACAGGCCCCCTAAGGCCTCTCCATGTTGAACCAGGACAAATGACCACAAATGAAAATCAGAGGAAGGGGCATGGTGGAAGCAAGCTTAATGGGAGGGAAAAGTTCAGGTGAAGAAGAACAAGTAGAATTAAGGAAGCCCAGGGACCCAATGGGGCTGTGAGATCAGAAAGCCCCTAACCCTTAGAAGAGAGAGGTTCCCTGAGGGGCCAGGGGAGCAGAAGCCTTTCTGGATTCTGTGCCAAATGTACTCAGCACTCCAACGTGTCCGCTGCAGACCATAGAAAGGAGCAGAGCTGGAGGTCCATCTGAATTCAACATGAGTTATCAGGGACACACTGTTGGTGAGGGGTTGTGCCTTCCTGCCCTTCTGATGTTAAGAGCAAAGCCAGACCATTTGACAGAGACTGCTAATTGTTCTCTCATACACCCTGTCCTTCTTCCTCAGCAATGGACCCTCCTCCATCTTTTAGCTCAACATGAGGCTGGCTGCCCAGAACAAAGACTACATTTCCCAGTCTCCTTTGCAGTGAAATCTGAGCATAAGACTGAGTTCTGGTCCGTAAGATGGATGCAGAAGTAGGTATGAAACTTTCATGAAGTGTTCTCAAAGGTAGGGGTATCCCCTCCTCCTTCCAGATGGCTGGATGCAGAGATGATGTCTAGAGCTAAAGAAGCTATCCTGGGATCTTCATATTGAAGATAACACAGCAAAAAGCCAGGATTCTTGGTCTTGGAAATCTATGGAGTTGCCATACCAGTTGGCCACATCTTACCGTAACTGACATGAGGGGCTCTGTGATAGTTTCAAAACCCCAAATCTTCCATTTCTCTGGGGAAAAAAACCACATAAGCTAATAATGTTGAGTAATGTCTATTGAATGCTTACTGTGTTTCAGTCCCTGTCTTAAACACTTTATATTCATTAGTTCATTTAATCCTCACAATAATCCTGTGAAGTAAGTGCTGTGCTGTCCTTGTTTTATAGATGAAGAAACAGGCATGAGGTAAAATAACTAGCTTATTCGTGTTCACAGAGTAAGTCGTAGAACTGGTATCTAATACAGATCACCAGGCGCCAAACAGACTCCTAACCACCACATTAACTAAGAAGCAGTCATCTCGGAAGTCCATATTACATTATCTCTGGTTGTTCCCTGTCCTGCTTTCTACCACCCAGAGTTGCTTTTGTCTTTTATTAATTTCAAAACAAGGGCATAAATGTATTACTTAATATAGCAGCTTGGGAAGAACTTTTTGAAACATGGGGCCCATGATGGAAATGGAAGTATAGGTGTGAAATGATAAAAGGGTTTTTTTTTATTAAATTGGGCACCCCTACTTTAAATTGGGAGTCCCCAAACTTTCTGGATGGTGTACCCCATCACCATAAGATTTGGGGAAATAAAATCCTCAAAGTGTGACTGTGTGTGTGTGTGTGTGTGTGTGTGTGTGTGTGTGTGTGTGAAACTCACATGGATTGCTGTAGGAATGGATTATTTTTTTATTAGTTCTTTTTGGTTACACATATTAGGATTCATTTTGACATAATTATAAAAGTGTGGAATACAATTTGCTCTAATTCAGTCCCCCCAGTACTTTCCCTTCCCCATCCCTCCCCCCGCCCTACTTCCCTTCCCTCTACTCTATTGATCCTTCTGCTGTTGGTAGATTTTTTTAAATTAGTGCCTTGTGAATATACATAAATGTGGGAGTCTCGGTGTTTTATTCATATATGTACATA